>QVRM01000827.1:0-27500 GCA_003439945.1 Dermanyssus gallinae
ACTTATATACTCTGGCAACTAACTCAGTCATCAGTTACGCCTTGCCTAGGGGACCAGAAAGGCGGACGATACTTACAAAGGACGCTCATGACGAGAGAGGCCCGAAGGGGCGCTTTGAGTGCGGGATGTTGCGCCTCACAGGTGTAGACGCGCGCGAATCGTCAAGTCGTGGATAGATCTCGGACCTTCGTAAAGACCGAGCTGAGCTCGCGTTCGCCATTCGCGTCCACCCGTCGATGCACCGATCTGAAATGAACCACCAAACGACCGATAAATGTGCTCAATAAATACAAGCTAGCTGAGACGCAGTCAAACTAGGTGGCATTAACAGTACGCGAACCACTGGGCTCTTACCACACCATCAATGCAAACAGCAGCAATAGCAGCAGGAGCGTTGCGGCGGCAGCGGCAGCGGCAAGATGCCCTGCGACTCTACTTAACTGGCTTGTAGCATGTCACAGCCAGTACACTCCAGAAGGTGGTAATGTACTGATCTTGCCAGTCGCATACAACTGCCGCTTGCTCGAATCCTCTTCCGCCTATAACAAAGGGTCGCTTGGTTTCCGCTCTCCATTTTGACATATTCGCAGGTACCGAATTAACTTCATGCTAGAGTGCATTCAGCAATTCATACAGTTCGCCCTATTAGGAACGAATAGTTCAAGCAAATATAAACATTATGTGTGCATGTTTGTAAACTTTAGTATACTATATTGATTTTTGGATTAAAACGATGCTTCTGATCTACATTTTCATAGCTCCGTTAGCCTAAGTCTTACTGATACCTAGATAGTTTACGTTGTGTAATTATATATGCTATCAAATCTCATAGGGCTTTATAAAGAGACGTATGGGCTAATGTATTTACAATATATATATATATATATATATATATATATATATATATATATACAGGTAGTTCAACAAGTTCTTAAAATGAAAACCAAGACTTTTCCAAATCTTGTTTTTAATTTTTTCTTATTCGATATACTTCCGAGAAGCTCAATACACTTTTCCCACCGAGATTTTAAAGCGTTTATACCTCTTGAGTAGAATTCCGCGTCTTTAGACTGAAAATAGGCATTGACAGCAGGCTTAACCTCTTCATTGCTGGAAAAACGCTTTCCACCGAAACTGTTCTTAAATGTCCGAAGAGGAAATAATCAGAGGGGGCCAGTCTGGAGAATAGGAAGGTTGTTCAATAAGTTCGAACCTCAGTTGGGCCAGTTTTGCCGATGCTTGCCGCGACTTGTGTGCAGGAGCATTGCTCTTGGTGAAACAGGACAACCTTCTTCTGCAAAGCGGGCCGTTTCACGACGAATTCTTGCTTCAGGCAGTCCAACAGTCTTGCATAATATCTCCCGTAATCGTTTTACCGCTCTCAAGGTAGTCGACCAGAATTATTCCACGTTGGTCCCAAAAATCCGTAGCCATCATCTTTTCCGGCCGATGCCGTTGTCCGCACCCTCTTCGGAGGTCCTTCACCAGGTGCACACCATTGGCGAGATGCTTTTTGGGTCTCGGGAGTGTAGTGATGGACCCAGCTTTCAGCAACGGTCACGAATCTGCGCCAAAAATCCGACGGACTTTTTGACATTTTGGCCAAATTTCGCTGTGAAGCGGAAACACGGGCGTCTTTTTGGCCTTGGTTGAGCAAATGCGGCACCCATTTAGCTCTGAGCTTTTTCATCTTCAAGTTCACGTGCAGGATGAAATGCACACTACCCAAACTGATCCCCAAGGCCTCCGCTATCTCCCTAATGTTCACATCGCTTATCTGCGGCAACGATTCTCCGTACTTTTCCACGTTTCCTCATCAGTTGCCGTTTTGGGCGTCCTGAACGTAGTTCATCCTCGGTGCTCCTGTGACCTCTTTTTAACTCATTAATCTAGTTAGAAACAGTGGCAAAACATGGCGCAGAGTCACCGTACACCTCGTTTAACTCAGTTTTCACTTGGGTCGCATCCCAACCCTTGAAAATAAAAATGCTTGATAACCACTCGAAACTCTTTTTTCTCCTTTTTCAAAATCACGTCCATACGTTGCACGGGAAAAGCGATCAAGCGAAATCGCAACGGCCAATCGCCATAATATTTGACAGCTAGCAGTCGAAAAGTTGCCGTTTCCAATAGCTGTGAAAGCACGCCAAAATTCGAATCTGAAAAGCTTTTAAGAACCTGTTAAACTACTTGTGTATATACATAAACGCGTATATATATATATATATATATATATATATATATATATATATATATATATATATATATATTGTAAAAACCCTAGCCCATACGTCCTTTATAAAGCCCTATGAGATTTGATAGCAGCCGCGGCTCCTGACTGAAACCGATCCTCCTAGCATGAGAGTAAACTAAGCGCGCCGTTTGACCTAGTTTCCGAGCTGGCCTGGTCTTTGGCATTCAAAACATGACGGCCGCAGTAATGGCGGCAAAGAGGGCGGCATGGGCTCAATACCCCCCACTGTTGTTTTTGGTCATTCCAGCTAACATATTACACAACAAACTTTATGAAGACTGGTGTCATTGTCACCATCATTATCGTCATCATCATTATCAGTTTGATCCTCGCTATCATAATCACGATAATTATCTCAAATACTCTCATCGTCGTTGCCGTCATTATGGTGGCCAGGAATACGATCACTAGTCGTTAAATTTTCTCTCGGCGGCGGACTTTGCACTAACAAGCACATCACTTATCCCATTTTCCCGAACAGGTGGCTGTTTCCTGCGCTCTGCGCCTGTCTGAGTGCTTCAACTTGTTGTCCCCGTAAGCCCCCGGTTTCAACCGTTGAGCCTCTTCATCTCTCCACCGACTCCCTCCCTTTCTCCCGCTCATTGTTTTGTTGCCTTTAGCCATGCAACGGTAGTCGTTACATACTCGAGACAAAACTCGAAAGTGCAAGCGGCCCTCCTGTCCCACTTATACTTATTCTACCAGAGGCATCTTGTTATTTCTCGATTAACTGCGCTAGTTTCCTTATCCACTTCTTGTTGTGTTCATGAATGGAGGAGTGTGGGGGGGGGGGGAGAAATGGAAAAGGGCTCGCTGGAAGGTGGGAAAGTGTGCCCACGTAGCGAATCTTGCAGGTGACCCTGATTACTAGCCTATTTGCATGTTGCCCTGCCATACTGGACAGGCGTCTACGTTGTCGCCATTGCATTTGCCACCGCCGAGGTACTACATGACCCTTGATGCTTTTAGAGAGCCTCTTGGCCAGCCTCTTTGTTCGAGGACCACCCGACGGCCTTGCGAAGCTTGCGATGCTCTCTACATTGCGTGGGCGAACCGACTCTCTGTTGCCGAACTCTGCATGCGCTGTGATGTAAAATCGGCACCTGCTTTGCGATGGGCTACGCCGTTATGACGACAGATGAAAACGGCCATCAGATGATCGAATGGTTTAGATAGATATATATATATATATATATAGAAGGCGAGCACTGCCGAGTGTGCAAACGTATTGTAAATTAATAATAAATTATAACAATATTGTAATAAATATATATATATATATATATATATATATAAACGTCGGGTGGTGAATTGATCTTGACATTCGACGCGGAAACGGCTGCCTTCGTTCGAAGCACACTTGTGAAGTGGTCTCGGCCTGGCCCAAATGATGCAAACATGTGATTCTCACCATACACGCCCGACAGGCACATTGGCTTAGCGAATCCTTACTTATTTTACTATACGGAATATTATACGTCCTATACGGAAAAGAAATCATATTCGTACAGGGTCTTTCAGAATTCGCCCAACAAACTTTGAGGTCTAGTACAACTCGGCATACATTTTTTTAATGGAACGAGGGGTTGGAGTGTCTTCTAAAAATTAGTAATTGAGCGTGAAAGCCAGCATATAAGAAGTGCAAAGAGTTTCATTACGTGAGAATTGACTTCAGTACAACATTTGTTCTGCTTTGAGCTAACGTAGAATGCAATCCAACAGATGCCAACTTTCCTTCCAAAAACGTAGGTATGATTGAGTAGTCGATGACTGACTGGGACTCCCACAAACACAGATTTAGTGAATTTATATCTGGATAAAAAGCTCGATGCAATTATGTGTTGTAATTTCGCTCTTACTTTAAAAGAAGACATTTCAATCCCTTGTTCCGTTGTAAAAAGGATTTTTTGTCGAGTTGAAGTAGACCTCACTTATACTAATGTGAATGATCAGACATCACTTCACAAAATAACACAATTGCAGGTGAACTAGTTGTTCTGTGGAGAAACCAGACATATGCAAGTAGGGCGGTTTAAACACTTGGTCATCGAAACCAATGCACCCTCTCATCGCATTTGCCAGCATAACATTTAATGTATATATTGTAAAAACATTAGCCGATACATTAGTGTGGAATATTTCAGTTTAATTCAGTATTTATTTCGCCATAAAATTGGTAGATAGTTGATTCATGTTTCACGATGTGACACTTCGGTCTCTAGTGTGAAATAAGTCATAATGAATAAATAGCCAGAAAAATGCATATGCAAAGAAACCTCCATGTTGATGTTTGTAAGATTTGTGATAATTTAAAGCCGTTTCCATAAAGTCGTTTTTTTCGTTTTTCGACTTGCAAGAGGCATGGAAGCCGAGAACTTTTATTAACGCGGCTGCCCATATAGCCGTTGTAACTACGAAATAAGCGATATCTCATAAGATCACGTCTTCTTCTGCTGTGCAAACAAAGTTTAACCAGACCTGTAGCTCTCACATAGCACGGAGACGCATGCCTCGACTCAGCTGTCTGCGGTCGAGGCCACTACCATTGCATTATCACTAAAGCTACTTCTGATACTGCAAACAAATAAGGAATGTGTTGTTGTACCGGTTCTAACTAAATACGTGTACGTACCCGTAGCTACCTGAGGAGTTGGGCACAAATATCTCTAGCCATGTCAGCGTCGGCGCTCAGACTCTTGTATATCCACCATATATATAGGCACCGTTAGAGATTACGACACAGAGGCTATCTCTATGGAAGGTGCGCAACACATAAAGGCAAAAAAACAGGGGACTACAATATAGGTGATTAATAGCTGCAGCGTTATGCGCCTCTGATACAAAAGGATGATATGTGTACATACACTTATCAAGCGAATAAACCAATCAATCATAGCAAAGGCTTAGAGTATCAAAGCTCAGCGCAGAACGCGACCGCTGTCACAGAGTCGCCGCTGCAGTTAGCGGCTGTCCAGCCATCAGGGGAGCATTGTCTAATCTCTGAATATACGCTGCAATTAAAAATCATATAAAATAAACAACTTTTTGTCATGTCGTCATGGAGACATTACTTATGCATTCTGAGCTGGCTCCGAACGAAGCTTACCTTTATCGAACGGCTGGTTGTTCCTGTACCAGCGAATGTTGGCCGGGGGTTTCGTGTCTCGCACCCAACAGCTGAGTACAGTTTGCTCGCCTTCGCGCGCCTCGACAACGGCCGAGTCGTTGCCACCCCCGGTGGCGAAGTTCGATCTGCTTTGGCGGAACTGGGTCAAGAAAGCGCGGGGTGAGTTTTTAGTTAGGTAGCAAGTCGGTTAGCCATTTTCGACAACAATATCCTAGACGACGACAACAACAACAACAGCAGCAACTGCAACAACAACAACAACAACAACAACAACAACAGCAACAACAACAACCCTGCCCCTGCGTTACGTTGTCTGGCCTGTAACTGTACTGCATATCAATGCATCGGTTTGTAAGGAGCTCAGTCGACTAAATGTTACTCCGACTCAAGTACGTGTGCCAGCTGTGTCCAAGACGCCCGACCATGGAATACAAAACACCTGAATGAGATCTACTTGAAATTGAGTTGAAGTAACACAATTTCCAGAGACATACAAGCACGTTTCTAGCCCTCGGTGTGTGAGATGCAACGCAGCAGAGGTAATGGGCTAGACGGAGCGTGGAATCATGAAGCACTAATATTACTGTCAACTAGCTGTTTTTACGCATAAGCACAAACATGCGTTTCCAAAATATATGCGTGTATATACTTATTTAAGGGTGTACCTACCAAGCACAGTGACGTAGGCGGCTGACCAGATCGCTTGATGTTCCGGTACCGGTCCCACCTGTTGAAGATTAATTCGTAACAGGCATTTGCGCATAGTTTTAAATGCACATCTACTGTAATATCGTTGAGAGCTTGAATTCTATAAATTAAATTAAATGAACGACGAGTGCTCCATACGTGTCACTCAATGCATATACTCTTCAAACCCCAACAAAAGTATGAACACGAAATGGCGGAAACGAGGAGAGGAGGTAATGCCACATAAGCGCCTTCTACCAGCTAACAGGAGACATTGCTTTGATTGCTTTTGCTATGCGTAGCACCCCCCCCCCTCCGCTCCTCTAAAAAACGTTGAAGGCATGGCCACGGTCTTACCAAGGGAAGTCAAATAAAGGCAGGGGCCTAGATGTTTTAGCCGGGTGTAAAATATTTGTTTGTATGTCAAAACCGCGAAGGGTCGAACGCAACAATAAACTTAGATGGCCTGTATAGTTTCTTGTTGCAATTCAATTAGATGCTATTATTAAAAACATGAAGTCTTACATATTGGCCTGCACCATTCATGCGGTGCTGATGCCAGTAATAATCTGTTAGTTCTTATTTAAGCGATACATGTTTGTTAGCATGTGTATAGGTATATGTGGTTAAGAGAGCGATGTATTTGTGCAGTAAAACCATATGTGAAGGAAATCATTTATTTGAGCATAACAACGAATACATGTCTGGCAAAACAACAATGAGGTGCTTAGTTCGAAACGAACGTTTGGGGGAACTATTATATATATATATATATATATATATATATATATATATATATATATATATATATATATATATATATATATATATATATATATATATATATTATAAAGAGAGAGAGGGAAGGCTGGAGGTTAGATGCGTACCGGCAGGGCAGATGACGGTCAGTCATTCTCAGAATTCTTTTTTCGCTCTCTTTGCCTCGAGCGATGCAAGCCTTAGCCTTTTATTGGCCTAAGGCAGAACGCTGTTCGAGCTGTGACAACGAAACGCTTACTTGACGGGCGCCACTTGTGGCAAAGCTCCGTGTAGAGTAATTGAGCAATCAGGTTTTTTGTACCACCGCCTTTGAGCGTCCATCTCACTGGCAGAGTGCATCCAGCTCTGACACGCATGTGATGCAGTTGAATTGGTGCCATGTCATACTGACAGCAACAACAGCAGCAACAACAACAACAACAGCAGCAATAGCGCAAACGCAAATAACGCCTGCATAGCTTACCTTGCAAGGTCTTAAGACTCTACTAGCTCTACGGGATCAACGTACTAGGGCAGACAGAACGGCGCACGACTGGGAGGGACGACATGAACGCGGCGATGAACAACACGACGCGTTGATCCCCCAAAAGCCTTTGTAAGCGCCGGAAAAAAACAGAAGCAACTAGGCTTTTTAGATAACCAACGCACTGCATCGCCGGTTTATGAACCGTTTTTATGTAGCTAGCGTACATCCGTCCCTTCTATGTATATATAGTACATTTGCCCTGGCGGTATAATGTCGCAGAATATGACTAGCCGACTTAATTCAGGGTTTGCACGCGCATGATTGGGATACGGTTTCTGTAAGTATTACAACTAAAAGCATTGTTTTAAATAGCCCGCATAGCGACATATATATATATATATATATATATATATATATATATATATATATATATATATATATATATATATTACGCTGCCTCCCAAAGCGCTCCTGATATAAAAGCGTGACATGCGTATTTAGATATACATTCTAAGCGAATAATAAATCAATATATATATATATATATATAGTTTTATCGACTGCCTTCCTACCTGACACTGGTACTCGGCTTCGTCGTCAAGAGTGACCTGGTTCAAACGAAGGTTGTAGATGCCTCGTGGTTCATCGATCACCATTTGATAACGGGGAAAACCGGGAATAACTGACTCGTACCCTGCAGAGCAATTCCGTTTACACACGATAAGACGTCCTGAAGCTACAGTTCTAGGATTCACATTTCTAAGTCATATTCTCAACAGAGAGCCAAGACCGCTCCCGTCAGGGCTGCTACACATTAGACTTAAACGGGCAAATGCAACTGAATAAGTCGGATAATTAAGTCTGTTATCTAAGAATTGTTCAATGAGAACCAAATTCATCTTACCAACTTAAACACCTGAATATTACCTTTACCTACTTCGACTCGACCAGATTAATATCCTGCCAAATCGACTATAGGTGCCAATTTGAGTCGAAACTACTACAAGCGCCTCTGTAATTATGTTGCAAATTTAATTCAAACTTGCAATCCACATGGGATTTTATCTTACTTTTAAGATACTTTTAATGGGATACCTATGCACATGTGTATCGCGTATCTGGGTCAAGAGGACGAACTGCAGTTACCTGCGCTAACCCTGGCCAAAGCGTGGCCATACTTAAGGACGGCATTTGCTTAATGATGAAGACCGATTCAATTGTGCTCTATTTTGAATTTAAAGTCACTGCCTCTCAGATGTAGTATTAATATTGCTGTGTTTCCAAACTGAACAGCTAGCTAAGACAGGCATGCAATTAACGCACGTGTGTGACTTTTATTTATATCATTCGTTTCGTATGAATATCAAAGATTGTCAACAGTCGTAAATATTAATTAATGTTAAAATGCAAAAAAATGCTCACGGAAAGTGAAGTGGTTGCAGGTCCTCTGCTCGTTCAACGATGGCTAAGAAATACGGACTACTTTGTCCAAGATAGCTTTCTAACTATTCAGCAGCAGACAGTTTTGGACGCCTAATCCACATATATGTGTAGTTAGTCTACATTATATGATATTTATATATATACAGATATACATATATATATACTTTTTTCGCACAGGCATATATATATATATATATATATATATATTTATAGAGGTCCCTTGTTCAGGCAATACTACGCGCACAATGATTTTAAGTACGATGGCACCAGTTGTCTCTGTGTGCTGACAAATGGCCAGCAGTAGTAATAGTACAAGCAGCAAGGCGAAGAAGCTCGAACCACGGCAAACACGGAAATCCGGCTTGCCAGGTAATCTAACGAGATGCGCAGACCTCCAGGACGCAGAAGCTCACAATGGAAGGCCGTCGAAGGCTGTTGTGCGATCGTTGGTACTAGGTAGGCACGCTAGTGTAAGCGTTTGCAACATTCCCGACGCGATAACTCACTTACTCGCAGTGAGTGACGTTGTCCACAAACTACAGCACACCTATACATCAGGTGAGGTCCCAGAGAGACCGATCAATAATTGCAGCGTTGCGAATATGTATAAGGCCTGATCGCTCGTGGCACTTTTCGAAGTTGCATACGCAAATTGGATAACGAGCGAGCGAGAGAGTATATATATATATATATATATATATATAGGTTCCGGTGACTTAACTAGAAGTCAAACTTTGGCGTGCTGCTTAAACGTATTCAGTGCACGTTCATGAGGTCCGTCAATATATTGTCGAAAGGGCAGTGGTAGCGTATCGAATGTGCAATGTTCTTGTTAGGGCAATCTTCTTGTTAGGGCAATCTCTCCACGGAATCATTGCATGCTTTTGCAATTATTTAAATGTAGATTTGTATCAAAATAGATTAATTACGCGCACATCTGGACACATTCGATAGGAAAGACGTAGAGCCATTTCAACGTGTGCAAGGTACATCTGTAAAGCGCATATCATAGCGATGTAATATTGCTCAAACCGAATTTGGACGTCCAAAAGTGGATGAGTACCAGCTGCAAGTTGACTTTCGTATTTTTAAGCACTTCATAATTGGAAATGGATTTTTAGGGTACTTTATTGTATTGTTGAATAGCCTGTGGAGCGTAGCGGGTATCCATGCTTTCGAAGTAGTGTTGAAATTTGTACACATTGTAGCCTTTACACTCATGGGCACGTCGCGACACTCTTCATGCGAACGCGTTATTCACCACATCGGCATCAGCAACTTCCGGTCTGGACTGTGACAGGACGTTTGTCTTTTGTCGCGGCTCATAGAGGGCATTTTCTGTTCCACTCATCCGTGTCCGGCCCCGGTATTTGCTTTTCCTTATCTAGAGCAGGGGCCTGGCTCCACGCCTTACATTCCCCTGCGGTGGGTACCTTTCTTTGACGACATGTCCATATGCGTTCCGGCGGGCTTCCGAGACCCGAAACCCTCTACAGTACAGCCACATATGCGACTCCGGATAATCCGTAGGACTCCTCGGACAACTTGGGCTGTCCTGTGCACAGAGCGCGGATCGTAGGTCTCTCTCTATACGCTTCCATCAACGATAGGCCCATTGCATGGGCTTTATGGTTGGTAAGAATTCCATGCACAGTGAACTGGCGCCAACTTAACTTCTCAAAAGGTCGACGTTCACCGGCCAGATGGGCTAATTGGCTTAGTTTCATTCGAGGGCGGCCCTGTTCTATTTTGGGAAGGCAAGCTGTGACTCACTCTCTTACAGTTCTGTCAGTTGTCGGCTACTAAGCATCTCATTCTGGCTTTGCGGTTACCTTTGCCGAAAAACACAACAAACAAGAGTTCTAATAGCTTCCGCCGGCGGAAAATGGGCGCCGGGTTCTTTCCTCTTTCGTGCGTCTCAATTGACGATCTGACGAGGCGATGCCGCAGCGGTGCTTGTAATGATGTCAAAGTGGTCCCCCCAACCTATGCTAGCGATCTAATCTTTGGGATGTGGGCAAGGATAGCAGGGTAAAGGCCAGTATGCGAGCGTTAGAATCTACCACATCTCAACAAACACTAACCGTGGCCGGCCAAGCAACTGCTTGTGAGAAATATGAGCAAAGATCAGCTACTGCCCTCGCTCTTGGCGCTGAACGGGCCCCTAATAAGCTTATATATCCAGCTATTTCTAAGTGGCTATGTACAAAATTGCGCCTAAGTACGCAACTGCTGAGAAAGCAGAATCGGGTTTCTATATGCGGAGCCGAAGATTTATGATAGCAGGCGTTGTATGACGGACTAAGTGAGACACTGCAAAAGTGCATTTTAGACAATGCTCGTACATTGATGCCTTGGCTTGAAGCAAATTTCCCACTTATGCGCACGTCTTAGGTATGATCTCTAGCGAAGGAAACGTGATAGCATTATACTTGTTTGATATGGCAAAAACCGACACATAACATTTATTTATATGTTTTAAAACATTTCGTAGGATTGTGAATAAATTCTTCAAGAATTTGAAAATCCTGGTAGACAGGTTTTGCATGATGCTTGTAAGCGTTTGCTGTCCCGAACTAAAGTGGTGATTCAAGCAGTAGTCGCATTAAATAAACACGTCCGATAGGAATGTTTCTGTACGAAAACGTGCCAAAAATGTCACTGTTGAATTGTTTATTCACCATGAATTGGTAGTATATGTTAAAAATGTCATTATAATACTCGTTGTCGCTTCAAAACAACATTTGAACCAAACGACTTCAGTTATTTCCGGTTTAGCTGACGCCCAGTACATACTAGGAGTAGACGTTATGCATATATAAAATATGTATAGGTGTGGATAGTGCGTTTCGCTCAAAGCTGTTGTGCATAGGTAAAATAGTGTATGCATATATATACTTATATACAAAAAAGTGTATTATTAAATGTACATATATAAGTATACAGAATTTTTTTAACCTGTGAACAAGCTTCGTTTAACTGCTACATACAGTATCCGCAATATATATATATATATATATATATATATATATATATATATATATATATATATATATATATATATATATATATGACAAAACAAAGGCATTTGCCAAACTGGGAGTGGAGCGGGAAGGAACGACGCATCGTGGCAGAGCGGAAAAGTCTCGGTCGCTGAAGCTTTGACGGTCCTCAACAATTAACTTTTGGCGTCAAACCAGACTTTTCCGCCGCTAGTATTCTGTGTTTGTAGTACATCTACAGGTACCAATCGCTGCTTGAGCCGTTTACCTAGACGATGAGGTAATCATCGTCGACTAATGTTAATCTAAAATCGAAGATAATCGCTTGTCGGCGTTTGTCACCGGACAGAACGACAAGGCCATTGTCTCCGTATAGTAATAACGCGATTATTACGATGACTAGCATCACCGCAAAAATAGTTAGTAACTCGAATCCGAAAAGTGATTTCCGTCGACACAGATTCGATGCAGCCCCTTCTATTTTCCGGTCCAGATTTTGCTCGAGACAGCGATATGCCCAACTTCTCTAAAAATCGACCCGTATATACATAAAACGATTATTATACGTATGCTGTTTTTTACGGGCACGCATTTTCCTTACCAATGTATGCAGGACATCATTAGAGCAAGATATATATATATATATATATATATATATCCGTTGACATGCACGCATGTATCTTTATTTAGATATCACCTGGCCAGAATGCGGTAAGGGTTTAGAAGTATTTCTCTGACTAGCAGAATTATCTTCTTATGTAGTAAAAGTGCGATCTTGTTTAAACCAACTCGACATATTATATTAGAAAGGAGCGGATTCATAACGCCACTAGGTGCAGTGTAAATCTTATGAACAATGTTTGCTTAAGTCATTTACCATGTGTACGGCATGACAAATGCAAAGTTCTAATCGTGCTAATAGATTACTGTTAGATTTGTTAGTAATGCACTCAAAATGTTTTCGACCTAAACACATATTTAAAATTTATAATAACATTTCTCGAAGACACGCAACTTATTTTTCGTAATCGTGTGGAAAAATGCTAATATGGAGATACAATACGGTCTATTATGCAAAAGTAAATCTACTGTCTACACGTAGGATCACAAACACTTACACTAATTAAATACTATTCATGGAAATTACGAGACATTCACGCTTTAGCGTGCAAACGCTTGTTAATCATGTTAGCAAATTTAGCTTAGGCATTTGATGAAACGAAGCGTTAACGGAATCATCATGTTAATTCCAAGGAGAAGCATCTGGCGGAGCACTACTGTACGAAACCGTTCATACAGCGCCGGAGCAGCAACAGACGAGCTCAGATACTAACTAACAGCATACGTGTACAAATCATCACACGCAATATTGCCTCTAGATGGAACTATCACATTAACAGCCACCACATATCAGCAAATGCTGAGACTGACTGCACTTTGTACCGGTGGCCCTAAACCGTTCAAATACAATTGAACAAACTTGCTCTCTCTTGTTTGTTTTCAGTACGCATGTGACACGGTTGTGTTCACACAGACGGAGAGCTGAAACAAAGCCGAACGTACCGAGAACGAAGCCATCCTTGCTCCACTGCACCTGACCTCCCAGATTGCCGATATGGCATTGTAGTTCTGTTGTTTGACCTTCGACGAGCTGGACGCTCTGCGGCCGCACTTTAAAGTACTGTTGATCGGGATTCTCCTCGCAGCGTACCACGTCGTACCCTGAAACCGACAGCAGTCGATATTTGCTTTGCGCTGCCTAAATGTGGCTCTGCTAACTTAATCAATCGGTTGTTATTGCTGCTGTACGGTGTTAGTCGTCTAGCTACAATAACAACGATACTAACAACGGTAAAAAAAGACAACGGTAGTAACAACACTAAAAACTACACATGCTCTAAACAACTGTACGGCCTACTGCAACAAGCACACTCATCAAACTGATCGGTTATGTGCGGCTTTAAAGATTAGGCTTTGTCTAAACTTTGGGGATGAGGTGACCTACTAAGGCGGAAAATAATGTATATATACATCTATATATATATATATATATATATATATATATATATATATATATATATATATATATATATATATATATATATATATATATATATATATATATATATATATATATATATATATATATCACGCAGTCAGTAAATGCATTAACTAAAGTACTCAGTATGAGTTCTTTACGTCATGAACGAGATTACGGGAATGTACATCACTTAAGTTATTCAAGGAAAAATGGCATCATAAACTACGCAATGAACAATGCCTCGACCGATAAGTCATTTCAACGATATGCTGGTTATTATTATTATTATTATTATTATTATTATTATTATTATTATTATTATTATTATTATTATTATTATTATTATTATTATTATTATTATTATTATTATTATCAGAAAGAAGGCGTTCGGCCTCGAGTCATCTGACGTTTGGGGCAAGGATGCACTCAAACTGACAAAGGAGCTTGGGAAGACGCTCTTCGAGGCCACAGCGGAGCCAAGATCGACCGCTTTCCTCCGACAGAGAGTGTCATTAGAATTACAGAGAGGCAACGCCAAGATGATGTTGAGTGGTCACCGACACTCAAGCAATAAGAATAATATAAGCAATATTGTAGATATTATATAAGTAATATATTGATAACTGTGATACATGTGCATATTGATAAAATAAACCCTTGTTCAAAAAAAAAAAAAAATATTATTATTATTAAAACTGAGTACCATTAAGTAATAATAACACTATAGATATTGAAATTAAATGACAAGCAAAACGATATATGAAACACGGATGTTCTGTAATGAGCGTGTGTTTGAAGATAATAATAAACTGAACTGATTAAATATACTTATGCACAAAGAACTCATAAACATCTCGGTATCGTCGTTGCATTCTCATCACGATTGTATTATGATCACTAGCTATAACACTGTGCACATAGACAAGTGGTAGCGCTTTACACAAGAACTGGAACTAATGCTATATTTGCGCGGGAGATCCAACGACAATACGCCGCTGAATTCGCAAATGTAGGAGGAGCCAGTGTACCTCGGCTGCACATGAGAACGAGTTGTGCAAACAGGAGCTGAAGTGAGCCGAGTCGAAAACTCGAAGCCACACGAGTTGGCCCGGCCAGCATCGCGTCAGTTGCGCGTACGAACGAGGCCGTCGGCGCTGTCCGCTTCATTTTGGGCTGTCGTTCAATCGACGTATTTCAATCGGCCCGTGAGTTCGTCACCCTGATAAGGAGCACAAGCTTGTTGATTGACACTGAGCGAGAGATCGTCGTCGTTGTCGTCGTTTGATTGGGACTAGCCTTCGGCTAGCTGCGGCAGTACGCGCGATAGGTACGGCGTGCTTACCCACCAACAACAACAACAAGCGGCCCGCGCTTCCACTACAGCTGTACGTACTCTGTGCTGTTGGAGCTGCAGCTGCTGCTGTGGCGACTGCTGTTGCCGCGATTCTTCTGCTCCTCTCTCCTTGCACTACGTGTGGCGTCAATCACATGCGAATTCTGCTGAATGCTGACGTGCCGTCTATCGGCTGACGTGCCGTAAACTAGCTAGGCAGCAAAACTAAGTAGCGTAGCGTGCCGTGAGGTCTAAGAGGAGACCGACCGACCAACCTTACTCGAGTGCGTGCGTTCGGTCCTCGAGACGAAGCACAAAGTTGCAATCTCAGCGTACTGTGCTCGTTCGCCTCTACCTGCTCCTGTTACTGCTGTTGTTGATGTTGTTGTTAGTGGTGGTGGTGGCGGCGGCGCTATTCCTTGACCTCAGGAAAAAGTGAGGAAACAGGAGCTGTACCTCCGACGGGCGGGAACACAGGCAGTAGGACAGCCTTCGATTCGAGGAGCACGCGTCCTGCGTATGCCAGGTCCTGCGTAGCGTGACTGAGACACAGTGAAGTTGCACGCCGTAGTCGAAACTGAAGTCAGCTGTACCGTGTAGTCGCGCCGTTGTTCGTGTCGTCGAAAGTCGTCTTATTTACTAACTCACTGGCGGCGAACGACTCACCTTATACCACCCAGATGCATCCACATCCGCCCGGCGCCGAAAGCCGCTTCAGTTTCTGCGCTCCGCTTTTGCTTCCCTTGGACCCATCTCTAAGAGGTGAGGTCCCCCCGAAAGCCGCCCGTGTTCTTCTCTTCTCTTGTCCTCGGCGTTACTCGGCACGTACCCGAAAATGTAGTAACGGTTGGCGTGCTAAGCAGTCGCAAGCCATCGCGATGAACCAAGCCACAGCAACCCCGCACAAGCCAAACCCCTCACACGCCGAAACCCCCGCACAAGACAAACCCCCGCACAAGACAAACCCCCGCACAAGTCAAACCCCTGCGCAAGCCACACCGCCGAAGCCAAGGCTGGGTCGTTGTTACGCTGCCCAAGAGACATCCAAGATAGAGAACGGGATAGAGAGAGTGCAAGCGAACAGAGTCACACTGAGACAGACACCCCGAGCCAAGCGGAAACAATTCCGGAAGTGCTTAGTAAACGTCGTGTTGTAGCAGCGGTGGCCGTTGTTGTCGTAGTCGTAGTAGTAACAGTAGTAGTAGTAGTAGTAGTCGAAGTAGTGTCGTACAGCCGGGCTAAATGTTGCAAACGTCCCAATGGTAGGTGCTTGGGACGTTCACGGGGTGGTGTACGCCGGTCGGGGGTAGCGTGGCGTTGGACGATGGCGGAAGGAAGGAAGCAAGCAAGCAAGCAACGAAGCGACGAACATGTACAAAACACCTACTAGGATAGATCTACTACGCCAACACACACAGAGATGTTCTAAGTGCAGCCAGAGATACGACGGAGGTTGCACTGCCGACACCGCCGCATCTGCTAGAGGAAGAACTCCGGGCCGAGCAGCAGCAGCAGAAACTGTGGTTCCGATTGTTGTTTGTTAGTGTTGTTGTTCTTATTGTTGTTGCTGGTGTTGGCGTAGATGGATGCCGTTGTTGTTCTTGCCGATGTTGTTGTTGCTGCTGCTGTGTTGTTGTTGTTATTGACACTACAGCTGCGTCGGTAGTAAAAATGCTTGCAGATGGCAAGAACGAACCGAGAGTGGAAGAGATAGAACACCGATGTAAACACAAAACATGGCCCGGTGTACGTCGCCGCCACAGAGGGCGCCACCTGCGATTCTACCCCCATCTCCCAACTAACCCCGCGCGCACCCCCTTCAGTCTGCACCCTTGTCGGGGGGGCTGCCGATAGGCAACAGGTGGGCCATAACAAGTAAGGCGAGAGCAGTATGATCAAAGCCCAATTTTGTGCTCGATGTCTTCTCTTTTGGTCTCTATTTCTTAGCCGCTGTCGTTTCTCGTTGAATACTTCCCGGTAAGGCACCGGTGACCAAATTTGATCACGGACGAATAAATTGACTTAGTCACTATCGTTGTTAAGTGAATCACCGACGCTGCCGACGTTTTATAGGCAGCGTATTAGACTTTTGTTGTGGTGAATAGTAATAATAAACGCATGGCTATACCGCTAGCGTAAAAATCCTAACCAACTCAAACAATTATGATAAGATTGTTTAAAGACCGTTTCGCCCATCTAGGGCCAAACGTTATATGAGTCAAGGGATAAGTCATACAAGGTACAAGATATTAAAACACAGCCAGATAAATTATATCATATTGGTAAAGGACAACTTGTGGAAGAAACGCAGCTATAGCAAACAATCCTGCTCCTACCAATCCGAATGTTATTGCTCCTGCAACAAAACATCCTATTGCTAATAGAGAGCAAACAATTGAAAGTGCAGCGTCTAGACTTTAATTATTGGACTGGTTGTGGGATAAAGTGTTTTTGACTGACAGTGGTAATGTTATCAAAATATTGTGATGATTTATTAATCATTTACAATACTTTCGCACACTCGGCAGTGTTCGCCTTTATATATATATATATATATATATATATATATATATATATATATATATATATATTATTAATCATTTACAATACGTTTGCAGACTCGGCAGTGCCCGCCTTTATATATATGTATATATATATATATATATATATATATATATATATATATATATATAATATTGGCAACTTGTATTAGCAATGGAATAATTTGTGAACGTTCGTATGCACGTTAGAATGAATATATATTGTATTATAGACGGAGAACAGTCTCTCCGATAGTCATGTTTCGCCGTTTCACGTACGCACCGGTGGACGCCAATGTGCAGCGGCTGCAGTACCAGGAACGAGCAGGGGTACAATTGTACATGAGAACGTTGGATGGTGACGTTTTTCGACGCGTAACGCCCTGGCCAGCATGTCGGGCCCGCGTTGAGGGGTGGCCGTCTGTACTGTGTTACTTCTTCGAGCAGATTAGCGCGGCCAGAGCGTTACGTTCACCGCGTGAACGTGTGGTGTATCACACGTTCGCGCTGTCGCAGGCTTGTCTCCGTCGCCAAGGGACGACGCGCCGTAGTCGAGACAAATGGGTAGGTGAGACAAAGAGCCTTGACGTGGCGACGACGCGGTACGACAGACTCAGTGCTCCTCTGTTTGGGGCTCCTCTGAGCGACGTGATTCATGTTGGCACATTTGCACGGCTCGCAACGGCTTGGAACGGCGTTGCGGAGGCGTCAGGGTCGTCACCGTCGTCGTCGTCATCGTCTTCGTCGTCTTCTACACATGACAGTCGTCCACCATTAAGACGCGGCGTGCGGACGCGTTGAGACGCCGACGGCCGATTGTCGGACCGAAATATTTGCTGTATGCAAGAGCAAATTGAGAGATCATCTCCTGCCATACCGATCCGCTGATATAACGCTGACGCTACTAGCCAAACAACCAGCCAGGAGGAAGAAGAACTATGCTATGCAGGCAGCAGCTACCCCCGTTGAAGAAAGCTACGCGGCCATGGCAACTTCCCTCCCGCGCCTCTCGGGCACTCCTCGAGTGATAATTATAGCTGTGCCATTCATCAACTGACCCATTGTACACGGAGTGGTTGTTGTAGTAGTGGTAACAACAGCATCGGGAAATAAATGGGTGGCGGCGTGGTCCAGAGGGCTAGTACGCTAGTCGCAGTTGCAAATTACTGAGGTGTCGCCGGTTCGATTCCCGTTGTTGACCAAATTTGCTTTGCGCGATGCTCATTGAGAATAGATAATAAGCCATGCTGCCACAAATACTGTTGTGAAAACCCTAGATATCGCAACATCTCCAACCCTCGACGCGTTAAAGATATGCTTAGCGGCGATTGTAAGTCAACAGGGTACAGATGATAGTCTAGAATTAGAGCGAAAAGAACAACAACAACATGATCAACAATACCGCTAGTGGCAATAACGGCTGCAACAACAACAGAATTTGACACTTTCCTAACAGCAACAAAATTTGGCACCGCTACAACAACAACAACAACAATATGATTTGACAACACTACAACAGCACGAATGCGTTTCCCCGAGCAGCCTTGCTGACCTAGTTACGAAGACAGGGTATCTCCTGCCAACAGCTTCCGGCCAAGCACTGTGTCGTCTCGATGTCGAGTTCCGTGTCGCTCGATGTGTACGACGGCGATTGTATAAGACTGTACACGTATATATATATATATATATATATATATAATGTGTGTGTTTGTGTATGCTGTAACTGGCAAGTGGCTTCCGTCCGGTTGCGTAGACGCCGAGGAGAATGAAGTACTCTTGTTGAGTCTGGCCAAAGAACGCGCGGCTTAATTCATCTTCGTCCCACCCACCAAGAGTTGGCCGAGTTTGGAGGGCGGCCGGTGAGGACCCGCCAGGTTATTTATTGCACCGCCAGCACCCCCTGCGTTCTTTTGATTGTCGAACCCGCTAGCGACGAGACCCACTCGGTTTCGTCGTTATCATTGTTTTTGTTGTCGTTGTTGTTGCTGTTGTTGTTACTGTCATTGTGTTGCGCCTCCACAGCTCCACAACTATAACCCCGCCTCATGCCGCTTCCGCATCTTGCCATCATAGAAGAAGAATAGATGCACCTTTACACAGTTCCCGCTGCTCGTCTCTTATCATGAATGAGGCGTAAACGCTGACATGAAAGCATTGTATAGTAAGTAATAGTAGAAGCTAGGTCGATAGAGCCGTCGTCGTGCTGGCAGCGTCATGGAACTCTATGAACTTACCCTCGACTCCCTACCGGAGCATAGCGGGCGAGGACAAAGAGCACCTGCACTTATTAACGGCTTAGCACCGTCATTGATGAACACAAATGTCATTCCTATAATCATAGATTATTTTTTTATTAATACCCGGGCTAGGTAAGTGTGTTTATGTTACATCACAGTTGTTCGACACAACAATCGATCTAGCGTTTTGCCAGTTCTGCTATGGACCGAACCGCCGGACAAACCACGGTGTGGTATTTATCACATTTACTCCAGCGTTCTTTGCATCGACATTCGTCTTGTGGTTTGTGGAAGCCCTCTACGTTGCATAGAACTGAAATCCGTGGGCTGCAAAGGCCGTTGCTAAACGCCGATCTTTCACCCCGCTAGCCCTCCACCCAGTGCTTCTCATTGCTGCTGTCCGATAAATTCCTACGTCTACCTCGCTAATTTTGGTTTGCCTGTTTCACATATGAACGTCAAAGGCGCGCGTTTTCTTTGGATTCCATCATCGTTTTTGCAGCTCTTCTGTCAGCAGTGGGCCACCTTCCAACACGTGGAATCTCATTCCTATAATGGTATGCTTTTTGATGCGAATTGCTTGTTGTCATTGAAGTGTTTTAAGTATACTGTTTAAACACGGCTTAAACGTACTGTATGGGTTTGAGCGTAGCGCTAGCTATCAAAGCGGCAATGTGCCTTGCCCACACACTGCAAAAGATCAGTCGTTCCATTATACACTCTATTTTGCGTTCGTTGTCAGCTCTAACTTCTATGCTGTTTGCCAGGCCTTAATGAACCTTGCAGTTCCAATGTGAATTGAACTTGCCATCTAGCTTAACAGTCATATAGATGTATATATATATATATATATATATATATATATATATATATATATATATATATATATATATATGTATATATATATATATATATATATATATATATATATATATATGTATATATATCATATCATATATCATATCACCTTTATTGAAAAAGGGGTATTACAATAGAAGCAAAGTCGTTTTGAATCTGTGAACGACGTGCAATCCTCCAGGCAAATGTGTTGTTCACAACGTCCACCCGAGCAATCTCGTGGGGGTGGATGGAAACGCCGCTCCGGAGATTATTTGGTCTTAGAACAAAATACCTAGTAATAAGTGTCTGACGCGCTAGTTGTTTAAACATGCGGTAATCGGCATGGGATTGGTATTCACTAACACTAGGCAATGTGATGCGCTCGCGTGGTAGACAACACCGGCGAGCAACTCGTTTCACAAACTTATCCTGCACGCTCTGCAAAAGGTCAACATCTCGTTTATATAATGGCATCCATACGTGACAGCAATAAGTCCACTTTGGGACCACTAAGGTTTGATACAGCTTTAGGTACACATTATGGTCCTGTATAATGAAAGACCGCATTATGAGATTACATATTCGAGACGCGGCCTTGACAACCTCAGCCATGTGAGGTCTAAACTTCATTTGGTGGTCGAAGATTACCCCGAGGTCCTTGTAGCGTGAGACTTCCGGAATGGGTTGGCTGTTTAGCATATACTGAGTAGTATCTGGCAGTGTCTTGAGAACAGCAGATTTGGAAGAAGATATTTGCATGCGGTTGTCCTCTGCCCACAGGGATACGGTGTCAATCGCTTTCTGTAGTATAGCTATGTTGCTGTCGTTTTTTGCCTCAACATAGATTTTGAGATCGTCCGCATACAGCTTATATGTAACACCAATATCTCAAAGCATTACCCCGAGATCCTGTACAAATATAGTGTACATTAGGGGGCCTAAGCATGAGCCCTGTGGGACACCAGATACGCACCTGCCGACCGCGGAATAGCTATTCTCAACTTTGACGACAAATGTACGGTCTCTCAGGTAAGCTCTGCACCAGTTTATGATTCTTGGGCCGATACCTAACGCTGACATCTTTGTCAGAAGCAGATGATGGTCAACGCGGTCAAATGCACGTGAAAAATCAAAGTAAACGACATGCAGAGGGATGTTGCGATTTCGAGCAAGCGCCCAATCGTGAGCTACTTCCAATAACTGGGTACCCGTTGATCGACCCTTTGTAAAACCATGTTGTGAAGAGTCCAACAGGTCTTTAGAATCAAGAAATGTGTAAAGCTCAGACACAATTATTTTCTCCATTAGCAAACAAGGTATTGAACATTGAGACACAGGTCTGTAATTTTCTGGCGCTGCACGAGAACCCTTTTTGTGCGTCGGGGTGATAATGGACTGCCGAAAGAAACTCGGTACTTCACCGTCTTCGAAGAAGCGAGTGAATATCAATGATAATGGTTCAGCCAAGCTGACAGAGAGCTCTTTGAATAAAATTGGAGGAAGGTTGTCGGGAGTCCGCGAGCATTTTTTCTTAAGGCTGTTGAGGTGCACTATTACCTTCTCCTTGTTAAAAACAATGTCGTTTATAAGAACGGTCGGAATCTGATTAACGGTGTTGGGAATTCCAGACGGCTGAACATATACGCTCTCAAAGTAATCTTTCATAGCTGCCGCTTTGTCGTAGTTTTCTGTGACCGTGTGTTTGCCAACTATAAGTGGAGCCACTATAAGTGGATATATATATTATTCTCTTAGAACCCGTGACTACGCGTTTGCGCGGAGACAATTGTCCACTCTAAGGTGCAAGCACAACAAGGTTACCTGTTTCCTTTATTTTATGTTGACATTATTTAATTGAGAATGCGGTACGAAAACTCGGACTCAACACAGAAAGCTCATCAGCACCTGTGGGACGGCCATTAGTGCGCGTCTCCAGCCCACAAAGGACCAGCCATGTTGTCGACTGCCTTCTGAGCGAATACTATTTGCGCGTCGCTTCAAATAATCAGGAGAGTGACTTGCAAGAATGTTTTCGATATACTCGAAAATGCACTACCTTGCTTACGTTAACACATCTTCAATGTGCGCATGTGTATCGCATACGCCTTGAGTGGAAGACGTGCGGCGTGATCAACATATGATATGGTGTTAGCTAAAACGTGGTGGTTAATTTCAAATTGCATTTTTCCTAATTATCTGTCTGCTGTTATCGGTCTCGTTAAAATTAATGAAAATAATTCACTTAAATTATTCTGATTGCCTTACCACCAGAACTACCGCGTAGATATTTTGTAATACCTATTCCTTAGCTCTGCCGTCTGCTCATGTCATACGTTTGTGTTCATAGCAAATAATAATCCTTTTCACTCTCCAGTCTTACACTGCTCCTTGTGCAGTTGGCACTGCTGCTATGCGTCTGCGCTAGGCGCTGCGCATTATATCCTAGAAAGTTTGACAAGAGGTTCGAAACCTGGATACTTGCATTGCCTCTCACTTCTGGTCTGGTCTTGCATGCATATGACAATCGCCACGTCTATACCAGACACATGGTTTATACTAGCTGTCATCACCTCGTCTGTTCAAATACGAACTTCCACGACGAATACACAACAGAGTGCATCTGTCGACTGTGTGCTCTCAAGCGTGTACGAAGTAACATGTGCGCCTGCCTACCTGGCCCTTACGAAGAGATCAAAGCCCTGCCTCTCTCTCTGCCGAATGACATACCGAGAACAGCTGACAACAGTAGAAGTATCAATTTTGTAGGCGCACTCAGTATAAACGAGAAATAAATGTGATGATGATGTTACCTCCTAGGGACCTCACAGAACATCATCGACCCTTGTCTGTGGAGAGAGAGAGAGAGAGGAACTCTTCACGAGAGGGGTAGCAATCTTCGGCCATTGCAGGAGCTGCATCAGCAGCAGCAAATACAGCGCAAGGGGTAGTCAAGGGGTAGTCCAAACTGTACAAGCATGCGCGCGTGCGTACATACATAAAATTCGTGCGTCAGGACACCGGTGCGTGTTGCAGTGTAGTGGCAGCAATAGCAGCACCCTTGAACCTGAACCTGCCTCGTTCAGATAGATGCTCTCTCTCATCTGTCTTTGGGCCCATTTGTCGCTGGTTGTTCGGCAGGTAGAAGTGGAAAGTGCAGTAAATCTTTGCGCGCGCCTTTCGAGATGAAGCTCTGCTTGATAGAGGACCGACCACGGCGATGCTTGGACGTCATTATCGCTTTCGTTGTTAGTGTTATTGTCGTTGACGTTGTTTGTCGTCAGCTTGTCGTCAGCAACCCAATCTAAACAGCGTCATCGGAGAGCGTCGGTGGCGTTCAAGGCTTCTCCTACCTCATACGTTCAACGTTGTGAGGGCCTATACGCCTCGCCACCGAAGGAGACACATAGGTGCGCGGGTTCGAGCCCCACCGTTGCACATTTGTATTTATGGGGGTCCGTCTATGAAGCAATGCGCGAAGCACTCCCATGGACGTTAAATCTTGGCTGAGAGTCAGCCCCGAAAGTTTTTATAGTGTGTACGTTTGCGTCCTCCCCCCCCCCTCTCTCTCCCTCGTTCTTTGGCAGGCAGGCACTCTTCCTTTGCCTTTCTCTGCCTAAGCGTTAGTTCATTTCCTGACGTGCGCGGCTTCAGTCCATCTAGATGCTCTGCATGTCCACCAGTAGGGCCGATATTGTCCCTGATCGGCGACTTAGCGCTGCCGTACAGACAGACAAATGTGTTTATCGCTTCGTGGAACACAGGCGAGTGCGGTCCCTTTCATTTTCACTACAATTTCAAATACCAACGCTAAAAAAGCCACAGCAAGTTGAACTTGCGTTGTCTCTCGCTTTCTTTCCTTATATATATATATATATATATATATATATATATATCTTGTCGGCTCGCAACACCGCTTAACGGCGAGTTTTGAGTGACAGTCCATAAAGTTTCGCCAGCCATATAGGTTAACATCAAAATATGGCACAAAGATTCTTGACACGCTCCGGAAGGGAACAGAGGAACTGACTTATTTGTAGGGAATTATATTTGTACATTTACCTTGTTTATTACGTATTACCTACGGCTTTGATGACAAAATGAATAACATGTATGGTAAAATTATTATTTTTATTCATATATTTGGCACTGGCATAACTCGCCACCCCTCTCTCCCGCCGCAGTGACGGTCTTCGACATCACCGCTAGAGGTTCAATTATTGTTCTCATCGTTGTTGCCGTCATAGTTCCTCTGTCGTGTGTGCTTCATCAGTCATCACCTGCCAGCTGTCCGTCCAGCTGACGTAGTCTCTAGCTACGAAACGACAACGAACGTAGTGTGACGACGACACTCAATGTCGGAACGATTGTTACCGCTACCACGGCGGAAGGGCAACGCAACTAGAGCCTCTTGTCTAGTTAGTTGGCTGTGATGATCCTTTTGCTATGCACAAACAAATAAGCTAAGACTTCACTCGCACAGTTCTGAGAGCAGCATCAGCAGTGTCAGCGACTTGGCCGAAGACAGTTGTGGCAGTGGCGGGGGCGGCTAGGGCCGGAGAAAGCGATGACGGGAAGAGCCGCCACAACAGCAGGGGCGGCGGCGGCGACGGCGGCATATGTGCCGGCGACTAGACAGGGGCTAGAGCCCTACACTATACTACTCCGATGATAGAGCTCGGAGAGATCCGGAGGTCGCTGCAGGCAGAAGATCAATAGATCGGACACTGATCGAGTGAATCTGCTCGAGCTAGCTGCTGCTCGCCCTCTGCCTCCCTCTGCTCTGCGCCCGACCATCTTCTTTTACCCGTCAGCGGTACGTAAGGCCAGACAAGGCTATAAGTAGACGGCGTAGCCAAACATACGAACAATGACTTAACGAAGGCAAATAGGACGAGACCCTGAGAGAAATAGGGAGGGAGAGAGAGGGGGGATAGTTAGAGGGAGAGAGAGAAATAGCTAGAGAAAGAACAAAAGAAGGTATCCGAGCGAGAGGGTGAGAGACTTAGATTGAAAGAATGAAAGATAAGACAACAAAGGGTGGCGGCAAAATAGAATGAAGATGAAGCTGAACACGACGAGGACGACGACGACGACAGCAGCAACAGCCGCAGCGGCAGCAACAACAAGCGAGGCGACCTCGACGTAAAATGCCTCTGACGTGTCAGCAGGGTCGCCAGCCACTGCGTACCTTTGCCACCATCCTCGCTAGAACACGTACGTATGTCAAAGCCTGCCTGTTCGTCTGCATGTGTCTGTCCATCTACGAGATACGCAGAAATTGATAGTCAAATACGGGAACAATAGAGGCGACAGGGAAACGCAGGCGTGGAGTACGGTGTTGCAGCAGCAGCAGCAACTACACTAACAACAACCACAACAGCGTCCACAGCAACAACAACCGCAGCAACTACAACAATAACAACAGCAACAACAACAACAACAACAACAACAACAACAACAACAACAACAACAACGCTATTCATGTAGGTGTATAACTATACGTCTGACTGGCGTCAGAGGAGTGGACGACGACAAAGGGAATGACAATGATGGCGAAATCCTGACGAGAACAATATGTGCAGGGCAGCACATCTTTCCGCCAGAAGCAACTCGTTGCCCATTGACAGTGCAAACAACGACAGTGATGGTAAAAGTCGCTCGTAGGCTGCAGAGGAGTACTTGGGCAGTTCGTTGGTGACATACAGTAGTAGCTAGGCATGGTTAGAATTGCACGTAGAGCACGCATGTATTAGCCACCGAATTACCACGTAGCCCGTACAAAGGGTACTGTTTTAGACAAAAGTGTTCATTCCAGACCCACCAGTTCTGATGCAAGCACTACTTCCACCACCACCACTTATTCCTAACTCGCTTGCAGAGGGTTGCGCACACCCCCCCTCCTCTTGCATTACCGCACCCCCTTAGCGGTTAGGAAACCTCTCAAACGTTGGTCTTGACGTTTGACCAACAAGTTCACGCACGTTACGCATGTGGTGTGTTTTTAGCATCTTTAGAACATCTAAGAACACAGTCAGTAGCAGATAACTGTTCCACCTACTCAAACTCCTACATATTAGCCAAACTAGATAACTATGTCCAGAGTCGGCTAGCTATGTAGTTATTTAGTTTTCTGTGTAACGTTGTCATGTACGCAACTTAAACTAACTAGTTAAATGTTCGCTTGTCTGGAAAATCATAGGTTGGCAGAATATTCTGTCCTTAGTTGTAGTCTATCGAGCACCCCATCGAGCACTTTGTTTGAGATGGCATCATGCAGGTTTGGAATTTACTTCAGTTGGATTTTACTTTATTGGAAAGTATACAGTTAATTTTGGTGCGTGCGCCTGGAAACGATAGTTTATTGTTTACAGAGCTCGTCGCATAATAAGAGCGTTATACATAGCACTTCAGCGTTACGTTGCAGACAACCGTGGACGAGGGTTTTGCTATTTCGACGACAAGCGCCTGAAATTGTGCACGCTTGTACACAACCAGCCACACCACACCAAACTGCACAAACCTCGAGAATGACTTGACCCCGAAGAACGTATGCAAAGTATAGCCTGTTTTGGGAAGATCATTTTTAGTAACAATGGGCATTGTTCACGGTCCGGCAAGCCAATGTTGTAAAGACAGGCCACGAGGAAGCCGAGAATAGCAGGACGACGGTCTTGCTGGACGGTGGAACGCACACACAAAGAGAACCACACGCCAAAGAGGCTAAAGGAACGCAGCATCTCAGCCGCTGGA
>QVRM01000827.1:32500-100068 GCA_003439945.1 Dermanyssus gallinae
GGGCACATTTCAGCAGTATATGTCCACGGTTAAGTTGTAGTAGGTGAAGAAGCAGCAAATTAAGAAAACGCAATTTTTTTGAAAAGAGAAATCTAAGCTTCGACTAAGTGCTTAGAATACAACATATATATATATATATATATATATATATATGTATATATATATATATATATATATAATTTCCAATTATTCACGATCGGCCCATGACATTTGGGTTCCTGCAAACGTGTGCACTATTACGGGGGGTGCAGTGTAGAGACAACTGTGACCACCACCACAGTATATATATATATATGTATATATATACACTGTGGTGTTGTTTCTCTTATTATTGTTGCTGCTTTTCTTAGCTTTTTGTCGTCGTCGTTATTGTTGGGTTGCAGCTGACGTCATTGCAATAGTATTGCATGTGCTTTGAGAGCCTCTAACTATAGAACTGTTTCCATTGATTTGTCTAATTAAACCTTCGATATATATATATATATATATAGAAGCTTTCATTAGACAAAACAATAGAAACAGTTCTATAATTAGAGGCTCTCAACGGACATGCAATACTACTGCAATGACGTCAGCAGCAATCCAACAATAACGACGACGACAAATAGCTAAGAAAAACAGCAATAATAAAGGCAGCAACAACAACACAGCTTCCACAGCGAGTGGCATGACTTATTTGTACAGTGTGTTTCGTAGCCAAGTCACCCTAGGTCTCTACTTCGGTTTATGTGTGCTTGTGCTGCGATATGTGCGTGGGGTAACCTATTAGAAGAGTAGAGGTTGACAGCGGCGCAGACGGCGTCCCACGAAGAGGCCCTGAGTCAGTTTGTTTACGCCGGAAGCTACAACATAATCATGACGTCTACCGGGGCCAATGTGTTAACCCAAGGGACTCAACGCCGTGCTGCCCGGTTGGGATCAGGGGCCATTCCGTGCTTGACGGTCAACACAGTTCCGTCTGCTTGCGCACGCGCGTCTCTTAACGCAGTCAAGCCGAGGGCCGGGACCTCCGGCTTCCGACGATCATTCCAACCTATGGATAGTCGCTATCATTAGCCATGGCTCGGTTCAGAGCGTCGAGCAGGCCTATATTGGCTTTGCTCCGTAAGCAGCCGGTTGGGTTTTGCTCTCTCAAACGAGACCTCTCACAACCGGCGGAGTTCGGTGTCCTCACAGGTGGCCACCGAGATTCTCACATACCTCCTCAGCAAAAGCCCATCCATCGTCTCTTTCGCTCTCTTCCTTGAGGGACTATTCCCAGCGCAGATCTAACGAAGAAAATGTTTACTCGCATATAACTCGCATACCCTGTACAGTCGCCCAGATTTGAAATTGGGAAAGCTCGGAATTAGAACGTTGACGACGGAGACTTATTTCTAGAACAGTTACTTGTACATGTCAAAGACGTATGCAAATTATGACGCCATGCCGTTTTTACGTTCTCGTCGATCAGAGATTGCAACACCGTGGATATTGTTTGAATAGATTATTAAAATCATAATATTGTTAATATCGTCGACTCCGTCACCATTTAGTGCTACGTGCTTTTTTTTTATATATATAATCATTTGGCGCTTTATTGAACACCGTTACGAAAGGCATTGCTCGCATATATATATATATATATATATATATATATATATATATATATATATATATATATGTCAACATAAAATAATATTTTGATAAAGCAGTATTCGTATACATCGCGCAGGCGAACAATAATCTGCATTCTATATACCTGGGCAAACACATTTAACTACCCACTATAGGAAGCAAACTCTTATTTAAGAAGCAATATTTAGTATACCCATAAATAGGGCCAGCTAAGTTGGCCCATACGCACAGATACTTGTTGCAATGCAGTATTACAGTAGTAGAAGTTCAATTTTACAACTGTCACAACAAAAATTAAACTATAAATGAAATGTCAATACGCACAATTTATACAAAATTATTAGTGTTAAAATTAGTATTATATAAGGTGATACTACGTAAAAATGTTTTATATTTAAGGAATCGAAGGGGCTGTAATTTACTCTTTGTTTGTAAGTTTGCGCAGTGCACGTTGCACTTATGAGTACATATTCATTTCAACCTTTTTAATCTTTTAACCTACACGACTCCTAATTATATATATATATATATATATACATATATATATATATATATAAAGCTAATGTGCTTTCAGCATATGTAAATAACTATTTTGCTATTATTACTGTTGTTTTAATTATCGCTTGTTAGTTAAAATATTAATTGAAAAGCACTGATTTTTGAAATAAAAGGATACATTATATCCTCCTGTACGTATATGGCGAAACGTATATATATATATATATATATATATATATATATGTATATGCGCATGTTCGTATGGCAACTTGTAAATAAGCTCGCAGTCATACAAACTGCAAATTCGGCGTTTTTGTGTTTATAGACGTCTATATCTATGTACGTATTTTTATCTGTATCAGTGACGTGGAGGGTCCACGCAATTTACAACACAGATACAGCAAATGCCAGCCTGATCCCTACTTAGATACCCTTATAGCGAGACGAAATACAACAGTGTTCTACGAAGATTATTACTTTTAGTATATATATATACTCTACGAAGATTATAACATTTAGTATATATACATTTATATATATATATATATATATATATATATATATATATTCTACGAAGATTATAACATTTAGTATATATATATAGCCAAGAGTATTGGTTCATATACGTATATGAAGATGTAAATGCAGCCGTGCACCATTTCGAAATGTGAATCATTGTACAGTGTACAAAATATACGTAATTACTCAGATAGTACACACTAGCCCCCTAGAATTACATTTTTTTTAAAGTTATTTTTAAGTATAGACGAACAATGAGCATCGCTCAAAGTTAAGAAATTCGATCAACAACAGGGAAAAGCTAAAAAATTCGATTAACAACAGGGATCGAACCGGCGACACTCCGGTAGATGACAACCATGACTAGCGCGTTAGACCACGCTTCTACGCTAGCGTTCTGACCAGTTCAATAAGTAAACCGGTAGAGAAAATAACTTAGTTCATGTCCCTGCGAGTTGCTATTATGATGCCGCGGGGCATGTCGCACCATCACGAATAGTCGACAAACTAACAGGCAACTATAACACAAGCTTGGAACTCCACAAATAATATATATATATATATATATATATATATATATATATATAACATAACGTAACTTAGCTGAAAGTTGTTGAGTAACGTAATTGCAGTATACGCTTTTTGTCAGCAGATTAGAGTTATTGCACTCTGCAGACGCCCCCGAAAAAGACTATGTGAGCCGAACTGCTGGGACCGACACCGGAACCTCTTGGTATGCATCAAGTGTATTACAACGCCTACCACGTATGGGCGCTGACTGAAATTAATTTTCCAGTTAGTTACTGGACCAGTCAGTTTGGCCAGAGGCTTTGCACTAAATAAGACTCACTTCAAATCAGGCACAAAATATCGAGCGCGGTAAACGAGACCGGAGTGAGTTAGTATTGGCGCCAGGCTAACGTTACAAGTGAACGACGATGCCACAAAAGCGACAGCAATAGTGGAAACATTTAGCTGACCCCATAATTCGTTTAGAACACAAAAACATACGACAGTGGTGTCGCAAAATGTTTACTGTGGACTGTAGAGTACCTACGTAACTTGTGCCAAACAGCAAAGGAGGACATGGTTCGCGAACTTCGCACCACATATTGTGTTTAACGGATACTTATTTGAGAGCAGATTTACGAGCAATTCCTTTCCATTTCATGTGCTAGTAGCTATGTAGCGTCTGCATAGGCATGCGAACGGAAAAGTTTGCAAAGCTCCTTCTTAACGTCGATAGACATACGGTATTAGAATTTATAGATTACAACCTAATATGTGTTTAGAGCCCCCAGCAAAAAATGCGGTTCATGAAACTGTGCAGGGTCTAGATAATCGCATGGGAATCCGCACAAAGATAAAGACACATGTAGTTGTACGTACTGATTTCAACACTAATTTGACAAATAAAGCAGTCGCCGGAACAGCTTTAAAGTTACGGTCATTGAACTTGGATTATTCATTCATAGTAATCGTAATGACCCGACGTATTTTAGTTTAAACGATGACACGGCGCTGTTGATATTGATATATCATCAGTGCATAGAGAGTCGTGCCGCCTATGTACTAGAACAAGCACTACAAATATTTAATGGCAGATAATGTAAACCATATGTAAATAGCCAAAGAGACCAGTGCTCTTCAACGTAGTGATAAATTAAACCTCCAAGAGAAAGACGAGCGACGTCGCATGTAGTAGTATTTTTTTCGAACCATGTAACACAATTTCAAACTGCTTTCGAATGCAATTTCAAGGAACCGTTCATTAGGCGCGCTAGGACAAGGTTCGGCAAAACGGGTTTATTTTTCAATCTGATCCGTAATATGCTAGCGTAAAAGATAATTCAATTCCACAAAGGCAACCACTACGTATGAGCGCCCTTGACGCAAGCTATCGGCATAGCCCAAGTGTATTGAAATAGTCCTTTTCTTTCTCTCAGGTCTAACTGAATTCGTAAATTTATTGCGCTACCTTAAACAAATTTGCCAATTCTATTTTATGTCGACGGTTTAGTTATTCTATAAAAATCTCGTAATTATTTGCAGTTTCCGCGGCCAGGGATCAAGGCCTATGGACAACCAAGAAAAATAGTTAGTACCATCGCCGTTGCCACATCCACGATCCAGTCTACCCTGCGCTTGGAGCAATAACCATAGGACAATGCCTTTTCTTTTAATGGCCCTGTTCTATAAAGTATTGGGCTATTATGAGGCCAAGCTTAAGGGGAAGATGTGTTTGTTGGATCGGGGTCTCAGTGGGACAACATCCAACCGCTGGGCTCGAGTCACACACTGGAGAGGGGAACATACGCTATTCACGGCAACTGTGCAACTGCAATAACCGCATTCGCCGTCTTCCGCCAAGTAAAGTATTTTCGTGCTAGCACTTCTTCAAACATATTATGTGTCAGCAGTTTAGGTTTACTTGACTAACTTCAAGCATATTAAGGCCTTTTGGTTGCGTCCGGCCACAGTGCAGTGGTCGGTCCCGTGTGCTGCCGCAATAGTTTCTACTCATTTCTATTTTCGACCTTCGCCTTTTCCCTGTGGTTTCCTCTCCTTGCCTGTGGTGGTTCTGGTCCGAACGGCCAGGCAGCACTGGTTACTTTGGCTCCCGCAAAAGGCTTGCCTGCGTCGGGCTCGGATGGCCCCCTTTGTATTGCGGCCGCCATTTCTTCGTTCAGCAGCGCATGTATCTTGTGATAATAATCTCCTACACTCGTAGCTCTCATATAACCCTCAGTGGCATCTCCGCCGGAGCGTATCACGTCTCGGGTTCAATTGCTCTAATCCTATCTGGCGTCGGCAGTTCCAGTGTGTCGCGCAGGTTCTTCTCAATATTTGCCTAGACCGCTTGAGGATCTACACAGGGCAGTAAGGATGCAAACGTCTACTTCTCTACAGTGTGCCTCTCTGCCCGTCGTGTTTTAGATGGTCAATGCCATTTGCCGCCCGGCTCCCTTTTGATACCGTCAAGCTGCAGGATAAGGTCTTCATTCCTGTTTTTTGTGACCGCCCTAATTTTAGCCTCTTGTTCCGCCTAGTGGTTGACTTGTGTCCGAAGGCCCTGAAAGGTGTTGACAAACGTTTACCTTCAGAGACTCTTACCCAGGTAGTTAAGCGGTGTCTGTATGTCGGGTTCATTCTACCTTCTTAGCAAGACCCTGGAGCCCACCTCTAGTGGGCCCTTACCGCCGTCCTTCTCGCAGCACAGTTCGAGGGCATAGAGAGCTCGACGCGTCGAACACAACGACTCCATTGCCTTCTTTACTAGTGTCGCCAGCATCTTGGTGTCGTCTGACTAGAGTTTCTTGGGTTTCTCTATGTACTAACTAATGTGATGCTGCGGAAATCGGCTTGCCAGATCCGCCAGCATCTTCTAGTCCTCCCCGAACTACCTGATTGTGAGAAGTAGGAAAACACCCGGACACCATGTCAACACAAGTTGGAAGTATTCTTATTCTTCTCCCAGTACCGGGTCGTTCTTGGTCGGTAAGTCCGCGTAAGCCAGGCGAAGCTCACGTTGCCTTCCATGGTTGGGTGGTTCCTTTCTTTCTCTTTATAGTCTATTGACCAGGCTAAGGTTGCCTGTCGGGCAGCACAAGAACCTTGCGTATACTTTAGTACGTCTGTATAGGCTAAAGCCTGTACTACTATATGTATGTTATGCTATGCACTGTGACATTATGAGCAAGAAAGTGCATTTTTATAATTGCACTTTACCTAACTTTGAGCGATTAAAACAGTTTAGACCTGCGTAAGCGTGTATTATGACGTCGAAACGAGAGACAAAAAGCGCTACGGCATTCGTGGAACGTCCTTGTCATTTAAAGTTATTTAAATGGACGCATCAGTGCGCAATACGGACAAACGCCTTACCGGCCACACATATAACCTAAACTGTAAGAATCCAGATGTTATCAATACAATTATTTCAAAAGCATGAACCAACAGTCGATTAACTTTATGATAAATCATATATATATATATATATATATATATATATCATTTTTTTTTAAGATTCATATTATGACGGCTTCTATAAGTGGGAGCGTTACACTGCTGGAAAACGTATAGCGATTTCTTAGACGCCGCATGCATTCATGATCTTACAACAGTTTTTAAAACACGCAAGTAAACTTATTTTGTAATGGTTTTGCCCTTCCAAGTAATGTATAACGGCATGGCGTCTTCTCCAGTGGACATCTTGCTTAGAACGTAATTACTGAACGGTCCTTTGCGTTCTCTTACAACTGGGGCATGTCTTGTATCTGGGACAGGCCAACGGTCGTTCCTGCAATTGATTTATGCATGTTCTCGTCAGAAAAGAAATGAAGACGATCCGCTGCTTTATGTTTCTTGTTTAAGAGAAAAGAGAACACCTGGCATCCAGCAAGTCTATTGGCTTTCGCGGCTCCAAAGGATTGCTGCCTGGCGTCAATGACATGCGAATTGTTCCCGAGCCTGCGAGTGTGTAGGTGTGTGGGCCGTGTGCAAGGCTGCGTCGTTTCCTGAGGTCAGGAAGTATTGATTTTGTTCAGTATACAGGGTGCACCGGCTGGATTGTTTTCTATTGCTGGTTTTCCTTATGTAGGATATACATATTTTTACCGACCTTTGCACAATGACGCGCGGCGCAAAACTGCAAGGACTTAGGCAAAGTTAAATAAGACTTCATAACGAGAACGCTAACCCTGCCACGTCTCGCACCAACTGCACTGCCCCGCCAACTGTGGCGGGAGAGCACGCTCGTATGAACTCACGGAAAACAAGTCCGAATTTGAACAAGAAACGCTAGAGCAACAAAACAACGGAAAAAAGCAAGATGATCCAAATATGAATTATGCAATAAACAATCTTGCTAGCAGTCCCAGCATTCAAGAGCAACACATGGTAGAAAGGGTTGCAAAGAAACAGATCAGTGCTATGTAGATTAACCGCGCACGGGTGCCATCAATATTTATGGTCAAAAAGCAGTTGTCTCGAAATCAAATTTTGTATCTGCAAATATTGCAGAACACTGTGTATTGATAGGTAGCATGTTTTGTAATACCATTAACTTGACACGTCGAGCATCTCCAGACTCCTCTTAGACAGACTTAAATATGTGTGCTTATATGCTACCAATTGTGTGGTAAATAAACAACGAGGTAGATACAATTATATATATATATATATATATATATATCATGAGCACCTTCGTTGTGTGAAGAGCCGTATATCATCATCCCAATGTTTGTTTCTTTTTTCTTTCCGAATAAAGAAATAGTCGCATGGAATGCTTACGGAGGTGATTTATATTTGTTGCCAATGTTAATGCTGGGGGGGGGGGGGGCGGTGGACGGGGAAATCTCAGTGGGACCTTTCGAAGGACCTTCATCAGCAGGACGCCTCAACGCTGTCGGCGTGACTGCGAAGGGTTGCTACTAAAACACCCGTCAGAGAGCATTCCTCAGCCGTACAGAGTAGGATGCAGGCAGCAAAGGACGAAACCGACGCCGTAGGTCTGACGCGTACGAAGGCGGCGGTACGAAGTGAACGCGCACGCGAAACCCAAACTGGCGGAGCGGACACAATGGCCAAGATTGAGAAATAAGAGAGAAATCGCGATACAATCGAACGCACAGACTAACAGAATGAAAGGCGGGCGGCGTTGAAGGCGATCATTGGGTGCCTCGCAACGCTGCTTCGGATACTTCTTTGTCGACTTTCAAGAGGTGTTTGAGGGGTGTGAAAATTGAGATGAGTTATGGGCGACGTCATCTTCCCCCTCTCGTTCTCATATATGTATATATATATATATATATATATAGCCAGAAAGAGGAGCTAGCAGCGGAAAAGACGCCGACGGCTACGCGAGAGGAACTTATATTGCCATGGTGCCGAAGTAAAACAGTTTCTCAAATATATATATATATATATATATATATATATATATATATATATATATATATATATATACAGTGATAGACAATATACGTATATTTGTACTAACTAGCTATATTTATGTCAAACTCGCACAACGGTAAGTCACCTTGCTGCGGCCTAGCGTACGTGCATATTCTAAACCCGACTGAAACCTCGTAGCTCCTATTGAGCAGGGGCCGAATACAGTTTCCCAGGTTTTAGTGGTGCAATTGTTTTTCTTCTTCTATCAAGAAGAAGAAGAAGAAGCGCAAAATGTTAACAGAAACATAAATGCATGAAATATCTATTTATTCTAAATTTTATTTAATCTCTTTAAGATAATTTAAGAGACCGACGGTTAATAGTAGCGGCAGTTCGCAGCGGCTTGCTTTCTGCCACAAGTTTTATTTATTAGTTTGCTGCTGAGCGCTAATGAGTCTTGGTTTGCGGCATCCTAAGGCTTTATAGAACGCACAAAGTGCGCTTTTGAGTAACGTTGTGCCGCTTGCTATTCGAGGCAATTGTCCATTGTCCAACTGTGCATCTTGTAAATGCACTTTGTTGAAAAAAATAGAGAAGTGGTTCTTTGTAAATAAGAATAAAATTTCGGCGAGAGCAAATGACCTATCATACAGCCGAAATAGTGCGCCTTTAGTGGCCTCGAAGTCAGTGCTAACGTAAGTAGCATTCTCTGCAATTGATCACGAAGCCTCTCGTATACGGTCTCGAGAAATAACTCAACAAGAAAAAAGAATAAATCAATGAGCTCCCTGTCGTGCTTCTTCTAGGCTACAGGATTCGAATTCTCTGACTGGGCTCGGCGGCTGTAGCGTTACTTGAAAACCCTCTATTATAGAGCATTCAAGCGTTATATTTCGAGGTAAAGCTTCGTTTAAGACGTTAAGCTAAGTTTCCCTGTGACGTACGCGGCACGAGAACAAGCGCATAGTGGGGCACCAAAGACCGGAGTATTTTTTCTCTACGTAAATACGTACACCTTGAACGTTTCCGTTCATGCTACCTATCATGTATGACAATAGGAATATGTGACTTGAGCGCATATAAATACCAGAAAGACCACTAAGTCTGTTTAAGCTTTGGCAAGCCGCTACAAACTCAAACTCTTCAATCGAGTATCTTGCCCCATCAAGGTTCTTTAACCATGTTTTACTGACATGGTTAGCTACATCAAGGCTAGAGAGACGCTAGCTGTCCTGTCTTTTAACCATTCGGTTTCCGCATGTTAGTAAATCACCGCCGGCTTACTGTCATCTTATCGATAGACAGCGCGTTCAAATTAGCTTAGTGATTTGTATTGAAAACGTCGAGAAAATGTATTTGTTTAGATAGATCGTTGTTTCAAACAGAAGAAGAAAGAGGGCGCTGTTCGAACACAGTCACTGGTATCAGCAGGAAGATAGATTGCCTCCAGCAATAGACTTTAGCTTTGGTCAGTTAGCTGTTTTTGCCTTAGCCGTCGTAACGTCGGAAAACCTTTTACCGATCCGTTGCAAAAACCGACATTCAATTAGGGCTTTCCATTTTTCGATGTCACACGCTTGAAGTCGACAAGATGTGCACACGAAGTGGGAGACCTTTGCAGTTTACGCATTCGGCCGTAAGGATGCAGCGTACTGCTCGATATCCAGGTTGCCCACAGTGGCTGCAGCATACTGGAACACCTTTACCGGCAAGATGTTGCTAAAATGAAACTCTGCCAGTGGGAATAAGCACGGAACAGATATATATTAAAATCCGAAACACGGTACCAACGTACAGTTAGGATGCACCACAGTCCAAAGACAGCTCTGGACGTAAAAAATGTGCTAGAAGTAATCAAACTCGTGACGAATGACCGTCGATTAAAACTGCGCACCATAGTCAAAGAGATTGGAATTAGCAATAGTGCAGTATATCAGATATTGCATTACCAATTATTAATGAAAGAAAAAGTAAAACAAAGTGGCAACAGCAAAAGCAGTTGCCAATTTCGTGCCACAGCTCCTTCGTGCCACAGGCAACTTAGCCCCTTACGAGCGTCTAAAATGTGGTTGTCAGGGCGTTAAAAAAATGTTAATAAAATTAAGCCAGCACTGACAAGCAGTGATAATTTTTAGGAGTAAGTTAAAACAATAAGGACCAAATTCGAAGGATTTTAGCCCGATTCGTAACCGCCGATTAACCCTGGATCGACCACTTCACTCCAGAACGAGAACGTGCTATATCTCACCAGGGTAAAAAGGCACCGGAAGGGTTTCGGCTACCATTTCTGGAATGTAAAGGGTATTCTACTAACTGACCACTTTCTTACTGCAAGGGCCAGATCAAGAGACAAAAAAAATCAAGTTTTCGAGCATTCCCTCTATTTCCCGGACCTAATCTTGTGCGACTATAGTCTCTTTGGAAACCTCACGAAGCATCCTTTCGGGGAGGTATATCAAACCAACAATGATGTGATATGTGCCGATCAGTATTGCATAATGACGACGTGACCTTTCTGCAAGCATTCACGTAGAGCGACGTCAGTAAAGGGTTGGGGTGCCAGGCGCTATACAATTTTGGCATACACTGCTAACGCAAAGAAGAATACCCCGCTTTTTTCCCAGAACGTTTCATAGCTGGAAGCACACTTTCGAGAACGTGACGAATAGTGAAATTGCGCGCTGTAGCTGAAATCTTAGCAGAATGAATGATTATCAGCAAAGGTATCGATTACTTTCGTTCGCAGTTTGCAGACACGTTCTTACAGGAAACGGAGTTCGAACGAACAGAAAATTAAACTGAAATGTTTGTTAAACACTATATGAGATATATTACCAATAGAGCCAATCTACCTGTTATCCTTACCCGCGATATAGACCCGCTATATAGGCATTGGTTTCAAACATCATGCCACATGTACTTTATCAAGATAATTACATATTTCTGTCTTGATCTACTTACCCACTGGCGTATCTTGAGCCACCAATGTTATATCAGCTATTTTTTCTACTTGGGCTCTATGTTGCAAATAAGCCTATCTTGCTTATCTACTGTACGTTATCACTACTTAATGTCTAAGTACAGACGTATCTGCTAGCAACGTTTTTCTATGTTTTATCAGATTACAGATTTGCTACGTTGTTACCAAGCCAGTACTCTCACACGGGCGTGATTCAGTGTAATTACTTTTATAAAATACATCGTTCCAGTTTAATCACCAGGGTTTGCACGCAAGAACTAATAATTGACATTCCACCAACTAAAGATTTTGCAAAATGTAATTTTCAGCAGACAAAACTGCGCTGTTTCGAAAATTCGAAAGCACAATTTTATGATATAAACGCGTTTTTATACAAACATGATTTTGTTCACACAAACAACATAAGTCGAGTATAATTCACTATTCAGCCTTACCGTATGATATTCTTAGCCAATTAAACATGAAAACCTTCTTGTAAAGTCCAAGACTAAGCATTGAAAGAAAACGTCTGAGGGGAGTTTCTCTGCCTTCGCATAGCGTGTAAAATGAAGGTAGTTTAATCTGCCAAGACAATATAAACAAATGATTGATGAAGAATTGATTTATATGTACCTGCTAGTAACGTTTTCTTAAAAAGTTTAGTTGAACTAAAGCTGGCTCTGTACGACCTTAAACCAGTCACGAAAGCCACGAGCTTGTCATTTTCTGCTAAAATAAATAGATCATTCCTGCGAGTGTCTCCTAATGATATATATATATATATATGATGAGTCGTCAAAATGAAAAAGTACGAAACGACACCGTGGGCATAATTGAAGTATCTATTAAAAACAAATCATCAGAGGCCTTAGCGTAACTATTCCACTGTTTCGCAAACCGAAGAATTCACCGTCCCCAGAATGCCTGTGACTGGGATAAAAGCCAATCCTCCACTGCGTCTATCAGTTCGACGTCCGAGTTGACGCGTCTCCCTTTAAGGTGTTTTTTTTTCGCAATCCAAACTGATGGAAGTCGCAGGGCCACACGTCCAGACTGTAGGGTGGATGCTCAAGCTGCTTTTTCTATCTTAACTTGTGACGAGGCGCTTCAAAAAACGGGATCTCCATGTATACTGGAGCAGATGTTGCAGAACTGACCCCAATCGCATGGGGTATTGTATGTACGCATGTTCATATTGCCATCCACTAAGCTTCTTCGAAACGCACGCCTTCCGGTAACCTAAACTGTCGTCCAAAATTGTCCGCACTCTTTCAACGCTTACCCCTAACCATTACTGCCAACATGTGCGTTGTGACACGCCAATCTCATCTCAACAGTTCGTCTACCTTGTCGATAAATTCAGCTGTGATTTAGTGTTTGCCTGGGCTGGTCTCGGGTCATCACTCAACCACTCTCGGCCTTCACGAAAACGGGCACTTCAGTTTCTCACCGAATCGTCGGACACACAGCCCCCTCCCCTCCCCCCTCCCTCGTATTCAGCCTCTGTATCAAGCGATGAATATCGGCCGGTTGAACACCTTTTGCAATCAGAAATTTGATAACACTTCACTGTATCTTAATAGTCGAAGTCTGCAATGACTGACAACTGACAATACAATGTCCTCGATATGCAATGTCGCGTCTATTAGACGGGACACACAATTGTTTGCTTCTCTCCTGCGTCATTCGCGTACCTAGATGTCTCACTAGTTTATCCGAAAACGGAATACTCAAACTTCAACTGACTTAGTCTTTATGACGTTTCGTATCTTTTCGTTTGAACCCCCTTTATATGTATACATGTATATATATATATATATATATATATATATATATTCACAGTCTGAATTAGGCTGGTGATCTATTTATATCCTAAATCGGGGTTATTAGTGCTTTTTGTATCATCTTCCCAAATGAAATTTGTTTTCAATTTTTCCGTGTCTTTTTACCTGATATCGTTGTGTATTATATAACTTACATATATATATATATATATATATATATATTATTAACTTGAATATATATATATATATATATATATATAACACGGAATTCGCATACAAAATGATTTGATATAGATGTTTGAATTTTGCGGGGAGTTTGCTCTATAAAAAGCACATTGCTATTGCAACAGCAATTAAAGTGCGAATATCGTAATTAACAAGTTGTTGATTCCGAAATCGGAAAATTGCCTCGTGCAAGTCCTGCCGCCATTATCCATAGCCTGTGTACAACATTCCGACAATTGGTTGTTTAGAAAGTGGCACAGGGAGTGGATAAAAGATGTACTTGGTTGTGTTTCGTGTTATCGGTGCCTACCTTCGGCCCACAGTGTTAGTAGAAGAAAAAACACAATCATTTGGTATACACATTTTCCAAACCGTATCTTTTGCCGACTACATGAACAAAATTTGCTCTAACGTCGTCCCGACCACAGTGTTTTTCGCCAACATTGACAGAAACACCAGCTCCTCAGGTGTGGCTACGTGACCTGTCTTTGAAACAGGTAGTACCGACCACTCTGGTCGCATCGAAGTCCGATAATCGAAGCTTCCGTTTTCTTTTTTCCAAATATTCGACACACGTTGTCATTGTTGCTGTCGTTATCTATTGTTGCTGTTGTTGTTGTTGTTGGTGGCGGTGGTTGGTATTTTGTAGTCGTTGACCACAGCCGCTGGTGTTGTTTCTGTTACTTATTTTATTGATGCTGTATAGCAGCGATTGTTTTTGTTGTTGTTGTTGTTGTCGCTGCATCTGTTGTTGTCGTTGTTGTTGTTGTTGTCGCATGCATCTGTTGTTATTGTTACTGATCATGGCTGTAGTGCCATCACTGTTGGTGTCCCTGCAGAGGAGATAAGATCAAGTAAAAAATGTTGATCCGGCTTGTGCTTTGAATTGGTTGCAGTCAGGATACGGCCACAGCGACCACAATGACGTCAGAGACTTCGATACTGCTTGAGTTTTTAGTCCGAAGAGCGAAGGCAACGTGCCGCAGGAACTGGCTGAATGGCGCGGATAGAAAAAGGCATGTATATATATATATATATATATATTGAACGACTAACTTGGTAGAAAACGGATCCGAGTTCGATAAACATCTGTGATATCTCTTAGCGGCGTCTGCGTTATCAGTTTGGCAAGAGGATATGGCAGCACAGTAAGCTAACACAGGTGACCTGCACTATACACGCTACCATCGCAGCAGCAGCAGCAGATGTGCTTAGCTAAAAGTTAAAGACGGCGCACGCTGATCTACTTCAGGCCGCCGTCAGTTCATTCGGTGAAACACGCGCCCTAGAAATGTGCTCTGTGCACAGGGAAAACTGAAAACAGGTCGTTTGTTCTCTCTTCTGTCGCCTGTTTTATTGATGTCTCGTGTGCACCCTAATTAATACTCTTATTAGTAACGACGCCTACACACCGTCACCAGTGGTTTTCTTAGATGAAGATGGAAGTCCTGCATTGCCACACGACGCTAGGGACTATTTCTACCTTACAGTCTCCCTAAATGTATTCCAATTGCTAATAGCTAAAACACGTGTTTATTTTAAAGTAAACTATCAGCACGGCGAGGAATCCATTAGCCGACGTAGTTTTGCTTTAATGTTTGGATTCTTCTGTTATATAGTAGATTTTGTCTCCCAAATGGTAGGATTCAGAAAAGCAGTATGCCATGTAGCAGAAAGTTGCTCTCGGCATGTGAGCCTTGAGAGAGCCCGTGCAGCGATCTTTTCGTACGGGTCGAGCAGACAGACAGACACGTGATTCTTTATACACGCTTGAGAGCACAATTGGTAGATGCTCAATGTGCACTTGTTGTGAAAGTTTGTATTCGAATAGACCAGGTGATGATAGCCATTAACTATGTATTTGGTATATACGTCGCGATTGTCACATGCAAGGTTGCGCAGACAACAGAAAAATAGTTGGCAGATACTAAAGGTATCCAGGTCTCCAACCTGCAGTCGCACACGTTCAGTTTTGCTGTAGAGCGGTGTGCTCTGTCTTAATGCTGTGTGCAGTGAATGTCATCCCAATATCATAAAGCCGAAGCTCCAGAGATCGGAAAGAGTTGAGAATTTCATTCGGGTTGGCCGCCGCAACGTATAACGTTCTTAGCAGCGAATTGACATTATCTTCTGAATTTTGCAGCCTTGGTCGCCATGGAGTGTATTTCTAGTCATTTAAGAACAAGAAACACCTCAGCCAGAGAAGTGCGCTTGATGGCACCCAGGTCGTGATAAGCACTTATCATCTCATCTGCATACATAACAACTATAGCCTTTTGGTATGATGACTGTCGAATATGGGCGACGAAATCGGCAAGCAGAAAAACGAAGGAAACACGGCTCAGTGGGTCACCTTGGGGCGTTCTTGCATTTCCCCGCAACTCATCCTGCTCGCCTCATCCGCAACACGTCCTGCTCACCCTGTACCAGTAAGGTGTCCTCATCATTATTCAAACTCAAAGCTACGCTCCGAAGGAAGCTACCATCCCCCTGCGTGTCGGAACAATTTCGCCAGGAGTTTTCGAGGCGCTTTGGTCGAACCATATTGACGCAAGTTATAAAGGCTGTGTACAAATGGTCTCCGGGTTTTGCAAGAGCTCGTTTTATCACTGATCACATCACATCGATTGCATTATGCATTCACCGACCTTTCCAAAAACTTGGATTTGACGAAATATTATGCGCGTTTGTATATATGTTTATATATTTACATACCCCGTATGCCTCCTTAAAAAGAAGAAAAAAAATTAAATATATATATATATATATATATATATATATATATATATATTCAAAGTTGTATTCTGTATTTTTCTAAAGAGATAGAACACGAACTGATGCGTGCGTCCACCAGCGGTAATAAATGAATTGCACATATGCATTTGTATGTAGAAACGCTCATAAATCGTCAATTACTTAAATTTCGCCATTACACTGGATTACGAGTGCTGCTTTAATCGACTTTTCTGTGGCAGAAGGGACTAAACAGAAACTGCAATAACACACATAACCGGCATGAGAGCACTGAGATACTTTACTCCGTCTTCTTGCCGATTCTGTCGGCCTGTTGAAGATTAACCATTAAGAGCCGCAGCGGTTCTTTTTCACTCAGTGGATACATTAGCAAACGTACATGTATATATACTCCCGTTCAGCATATGTTGCATCAAATCCAGGCGCCACTAAATGGAGAGTCGTCATAGCATACGTTACGCACCAGATGCGCTCTGCGACCTCCGTTGCACGAGACAAAACGTCTGTGGGGTGAAGACGAGGGATACCGCTACCCGCGTACCGGCAGCGAACTGGGGGAACCAGTCCGTACATGTCTCGTATCACGTTTACAGTGCACATGCCAAGCACTTTGTTAAGCAATTCGGCCGTAAGTTCCGTTACTGCAATTACTAATGCTACGTATATTTAATTGTATCTCATACACGTCCTTAAAATTCTGTTTAGAGCGTCGTGGACATCGTGAGGCATTGTGCATCTGCTTCAGCTTAGGCCAGCTTCACTTTGTCTACGTTTATTCGTGTTCCCGACGGCCATTCTGTGGTATCGCGTCGGCTACCCCGTATAGTGTTCGTATAAATGCTGTTTCTATCGTCGTCTTCTCTGTGCCGGCGTGCGCTGTATGACCTATTCTCTCTCTCTCTCTCTCTCTATATATATATATATATATATATATATATATGTATACATATATGTATATATATTTATATATATATATATATATATATATATATATATAAATATGTATACATATATGTATATATATTTATATATATATATATATATATATATAAACACAAGCTGCGCGAGATCTTGCCCGTGGTGCCTACGATCATGTATGTCTCTTAACCTGAAACCGAGAGAATTACCAGTTTATTTTTTATACTTGCTTAGTACCATTCCACTGCATTGCTATGATGTATATTGTGGTAGGCTGATAGTGCTTTACTGTAAACGTAATCATTGTTCCGTGTTTCTTAAATGAGACAGACTTCATTTATTTTAAATAGACGGCTAAATCTTACCCACCTCCAGTAAGCGTATTTGCCAGGTGTGACCCTTTGAATAGACGTTAGGTTGAACCCAAAGTAGCTGGCATTTCTACATGTGTTTCTTTAAATGCTCTGCTATGTTTAGCTATATATATATATATATATATATATATATATATATATATACACAGGTAGTTCAATAAGTTTTTAGAATGAGCTTTTTAGAATTCGAATTTTGGCACGCTTTCACCGCTAATAGGAACTGCAACTTTTCGACTGCTAGCACTCAATATATTATGGTGACTGGCCATTGCGATTTCGTTTGATAGCTTTTCCCGTGCAACGTATCGGCGTGATTTTTAAAAAAAAGGAGAAAAAAGAGTTTCGAGTGGTTATCAAGCATTTTTATTTCAAAGGTTGGAATGCGACCCAAGTAAAAATTGAGTTACACGAGACGTACAGTGACTCTGCGCCATGTTTTGCCACTGTTTCCAACTGGATTAACCGAGGATGAACTACGTCCAGGAGGCCAAAAAACGGCAACTGATGAGGAAAACGTAGAGAAAGTGCGAACAATTATTGGCACAGATAAGCGAATGAACATTAAGGAAATAGCGGAGGCATTAGGGATTAGTTTAGGCAGTGTGCATTTTATCCTACACGAAAACTTGAAGATGAAAGAGCTTAGAGCAAAATGGCTGCCGCATTTGCTTAACCAAGGCCAAAAGACGCGCCTGTTTTGGCTTTACAGCGAAATTTGGCCAAGATGTCGAACAATCTGTCGGATTTTTGGTGCAGATTCATGACCGTCGATGAAAGCCGGGTTCATCACTACACTCCCGACACCCAAGAAGCATCTTGCCAATGGTGTGCACCTGATGAAGGACCTCCGAAGAAGGCGCGGACAACGGCATTGACCGGAAAGGTGATGGCTACAGTTTTTTAAGACCAACGTAGAATAATGCTGGTCGACTACCTTGAGAGCTGTAAAACGATCACAGGAGAATATTATGCAAGACTGTTGGACTGCCGTTAGCAAGAACTCATCGTGAAACGGCCTGCTTTGCAGAAGAAGGTTGTCCCGTTTCACCAGGGCAATGCTCCTGCACACAAGTCCCGGCAGGCATCGGCAAAACTGGCCCAACTGAGGTTCGAACTTATTGAACAACCCTCCTATTCTCCAGACCTGGCCCCCTCTGATTATTTCCTCTTCGGACATTTGAAGAATAGTCTCGGTGGAAAGCGTTTTTCCAGCAATGAAAAGGCTAAGACTGCTGTCAATGCCTATTTTCAGTCTAACGACGCGGACTTCGACTCAAGAGGTATGAAAGCTCTGAAATCTCGGTGGGAAAAGTGTATTGAGCTTCTCGGGGAGTATATCGAATAAGAAAAATTTAAAAACATGATTTGGAAAATTCTCGGTTTTCATTCTAAGAACTTATTGAACTACCTATATATCGTTATTTTTGCTACATACGTTTTGTCAAAAAACAGCCAAAAATTCCAGTTAGTAGCAATTTCGTATGAGTTCAGAAAATGCCTCACTGCTGCCGACGAAGACAGCACATGCAAAGATTTTGTGCTACAGTTGGTTCACCAAGTGCCATTCCAGTAACCTAAGCCTTCTGGATAAACTCCGTTCCGGAAGACTTAAGACGCTCGACGAATGAGGACCGCTTGTGTAAAACTGTGGAACAGAATCCCCGAGTGGCTACACGTGAGCTAGCCATGGACTTCAGGGGGCGTCACACAGCCATTGTCACTTGCCTTCGCGCCCATGGTTTTATGTCAAAGTGGAGCCAATGGGTGCCTAATCATTTGAGCGAGTGCCACAAAGCAAATGCGTTTCGCGAAATGTTCTTTTTTGCTTCTTGCCAGTCACAACGAGGGTTCGTTTTTGCATTGAATTGTTGTCAAAACCAATGACGAAAAATCCGTCTTTTATGTCAATGTGAAACGTGAAATGTCCTGGTGCACTCTAGTCCAGTCACCTCTTTTTTTTTTTTGTTCTGGGAGGTTTCGGTAATGCATGATGCACATGCGCCACTAGCAGCCTGCGTGACTAGTGTGAGACTCGCAAATCCACTAAACCCGGATTCCTCCCCACCCCCCCAGGCTCCGTATTACTTTGGCATTACATCGAAAAGTCCAGTCACCTCACAAACCGCAAAAGAGACCGACTCTTTGGCTACAATTTGCACAGTAGTTTATTTTGTGTCTGGCGGGATAGGCATGCCATCGTCCACCACTAGCTTCTTGCGAGTGACCTAACAGTAGACACGACTGTCTACTGTGACAGTCGTGTCTCGACCGAGTGTTTGCCGCCCTCCAAACAAAGAGACCCAATCTCGTGATTAAAAGAGGCGTTATCATCCATTAACTGTTCTTCCGCATCCACCGTACTCACCGGACATGGCACCGTCAGAATACCTCCTATCCCTGTGTCTTTATGTCTGCAGAACTCTGTACAGGGAAAAGATTCACTTCACCAGAACCAGCAAACCACACATGGAGACATTCCTCGAGATGTAAAACCTGAATTCCTTACAATGGGATATGCTAGTCGACATTCTTGTCCAGAGATAGGGGACAGTTGTGACCAACAATGAAGGGTGCCTTTAAGGTAAATACAATTAATAAACTTTTTTCTTTAGATTTATTTTGAAGTTGAAAAAATGTAATTTACTCTAAGCCATATATATATATATATATATATATATATATATAAATGACTGTATTCATCGTCTTTGTTATAAACCTGCACACATAGAAAACTATGTGGTATGTAATATTAGAAAACATGCTTATTGTATCAATTTCACGATCAATTGTCAATAACGCATGCTCCGAACGTTCCACGACAAGTTTCAACGATCACTCTCGATAATAAACCTCACTGATTTACTTTTCCGCACAAAGGCCTGGCCTATAAAATGGGAGCGTTAAGTTGACTGCAGAGATTTCACTTGTGCTCTATCGTGTCGCACGCGAAGCGAACCACCGCGCCAGTGATAGGCGTGAAGCGACTGTTTTACGAAACCGCTTCTGTCAGTCGTTGTGGAAGTGTGTATGTCATGCTTATTGAAGTTCAATTATGATATTTAGACTGGCCAACCGTTGTGGATGAGACCTGGGCCCTGAACGGAAATGAACACCCGTCACTAAGAGCTGTGGAAGTTCGCCTCAATGGCAATGGTTCAGTGCTCGTTCGTTCATTCGGCGCGACGCTGCGTTTGTATGTACGCAATAGTCTCTTTTCGAGACCTTTGAACTTTCGAGAGTGGCTTTCGAGAGAAGGCGGGGAAGACAGCGAATGTCTGTTTGTGTGCGTGCGTGTGGTACAAACGCCACTGAGGCTAGCCATGCCACGCTGTGGTCCTCGGTAGTGGCGGCGGCAGCAGCGTCACCGAGCTGAGGAACGGCAGAACGTGCCGCTTTTGCCGCGACCGCAGCGCTGGTCAAACGCAAACGTTTGAATCGGATCATTTGGTCAATCGAAAACAGCTGCAGCCGCTGCAAGCCAGCCAGCCAGCCTGCTGGAAGCCAGTTTGAAGGACAGTCGGCATGCACAACACTGTTTGAGATAGTGTGTGTGTGCGACCTCGTAACGTCGCAAAACTTGAAGAGACAACAAGAATGAGACTGACCGGATTGGGCTGAACCGGCGATGCCGGTGACAAAGCCACACCCGGCTTGGTAGCAACATCTTGCGGCAAACGAGATGTTGCCACCCGCGATGGCGTTCCTCGGTCGTCAGCGATCCATCCAGCATACGGTGTAGCGCATCTATTGTCCAGCGCATTGCGGCATTTTGCATAACGTTGACGGTCAATGGCGTCTTGTAAGTAATGGTAATGGTGCTGCTGGTGAAGATAGGCTCATCGCACGCAATTCTGAGTATTCCCTACACACGTGCACACATTTTTCTTAGTATATAGCAACTTCTTCGTCGAGATTGTATGATTTCGCCGAACCCGACCGACTGAAGCCCCGCCTTCGTCTGACGATTCATCTAAATCGGCCGGCCATATTCTCTAAACCTACAGAGGTCACTAATGTAAACGAGCGTTTAGATATCTACTTTTTTGCTTTCTCTCTCTCTATGTATAAATACTCGTTCTCCCTCTATGCATATATATATATATATATATATATATATATATATATATATATATCTTAGAAGGCTGCATTTGCCAGCGCTAGGTAAATGTATTGGCCTGAAACCACTTAGCCTAACATCGGATTTGTTCAAGATTTAGGTTTTGACTGCGCCGACATCCAGTATCGAGAACTACTACTATACGTGGCTGTGAGTGCCGCAGTGTGGTCGAATGGTACTTAACACGTTTCGAAAACCTTATACCGTTTGGCTGTCATGCACTCAATGATACTTTTCGTGCGTAACGGGGGCATTTGACCAGTCCACAATAGAGGATCATCGCTTAGTTAACAAGTAAAATATTTAGAATAATTCCTCTTTGAAGAGCCTATTCTGAAACCAGTATCGGTCGTTTTCGATAAGGCAAATGCGGTCATTGGTAATATATGTTTAAATATAGGTACTATAAGGCTGGTGTTGCTTGTTCTTCTTCTATATATATATAAGGGCGGTACGTGAAGATACTACTATATATATATATATATATATATATATATATATATATATATATATATATATATATATTAAAAACATGGCAGGCCATTTGGGAGATTGCGAAGTTTTTTCAATGCATTTTTAGGAATGACAGTGAAGTCATTAATATTTCTTATGCCGATATGTGATGCGACCTAGTATTACACAGATGCGATTGCAAAATAATGGTTTGTTTAATTTTTTTCGCAATCGAACATATGCTAAGTTCTGTTCTGTGAGATAATTACTGAGAGACAATTATGTATCAGCGCTTTAAAAAAGTTCTGCTTCGTTTAAAGAAGCGTTGACTAGCACAAGCAAACTTGTCGTACTGAAGAGAGCTTATAAAAATCAAGATACTGCTGTAGCGTTGCTGAACGTTTATAAATTACAGACTTTCAGAAGCAAATGTACTCAACAAAAATAGTTTATTTGTTAACAAGTCGATGCTAAAATACAAAAGCTTGCAAAGCGATGCTTTTGCTATGGATACGTCGGACGTGAATACATATGTACAGCCGATATTTGGCCTTGCTTTGTCAAATAATACTTGTATTCTTTTTAGAATAATTGTTTATTATAATAAATATTGCCACAAAATATGTATGCAGTATTTTGTAATCATCTGTCGACGGCGACGATAACTTGCAAATACTGTGGTGGCACATTCAACAAGCTGTTTGTGGGGCACGTGGCACCTGATGAAGATTTTGTGTACCGATACTGTTTTCGCAAAATCACCAGTGAAGTCAAAGCCATGAATAAGAGCTCTACGCGTGTTAAGAAGCCTGACGGTTGTGCTCCACTTAACGGCAAGCTCAAGGATAAACGCATGCTTAGTAAAAGCGTTTCACGTTTGAATAAATTAAAAAGAGTAAAGTTAAAAGTGCTACAATCTGGCGCATACTATGTCTGACAAATTCCCGGCCCCATTTTATACGACGTTGCCAACACACTAGGTAATATAGCCCCTGTTGTGGGCATGCATTCGAACAGAATTATAAAGAAGATTAGACTTAATTATAGGGCAAACACTCAGACGCAGGGCATTTTTTTTCCAAGATTCCCCAACATGTGATCCGCAGGGCCGTACCTTTACATTTGGTGCCGTGCCTTGCCAGCTATAGGACCCCGCCTGGAGCGTGGCAACCCCACATGCCCTTATTTCACTAACGCATTTTCTTTCTCCAATCTATTGCAGCCTGTTCTGTTGTTGAGCCACGGCTAAATATATTTTTCACGTTGACACATTCTCACACGATATTGATGTACTCTTTACGAAAACTTGATTAGATAGTGATGTATCAAACTTGGCATTTTTCTGCCAAGATAAATATGAAGGGGTTCATCGTGATCGTGATGCCCGTACCATATCACAAGCCTGCGTCCTCAATAGGAACTACCTAAAATGTTGCGAGGTTACCTGTGGACAACACGTAGAAGCGTTAGCACCAATATACACAAAAAACACACAAATATACAGCAACACGGCGAAATTTTAAATGTATTCTTTTATGCCTTGAATGCCGGAACCTTTGCTGAACGTTATAATTGGATCTAAAGGATATGTATCAAAGTTACGCGGTCAAGCCCGTAATTAACTTTAAATAGCTAAGGGAGTGACTTACCAAACATAGGTTGGTCAGATCTAGTTTGTTGACTACGAGGGTCAACGACGAGCTTCTGGTGTAGAGCAGTGAAAAGTGCCAACAGGCTTAGCTGAAAATACGAAAAGTCGTTTTCGGTAATAAGATCATTGCGAATTAGTGAAAAAATGACGCAAATGCAAATAAGGAAAAAGGCAGAAGTACCGAAATAACCGGCAGTGTAAGCTGCTGCAAGAAGCAAGGAAACAATCTCAAAGATGGCTAAAAGAAGAATAAAGGCTCGGTGGAGACTCGGCGCCTGATTAAGCATCTTGCTAGTGTGCTGCGAGAAGCCGACACTATCCCCGAAAGAAATAACATAATACACTCGGCTTGGGACAAACACGTCGAATTAGCACAATAGTGGCTAGCTCGGCAATCTAAATTAAAGAAGTTGTGAGGGCAACTGAAGAACCTAGTGGCAAAAGGAGCGGAAAGGATCTGATAAAAATAAGACATTTGAACTAAACATTGGCACATGCACCATGCTGGAAAGTTCTGGTTCATGAACGTGTAGAATGCTTACGGCCTGGAAAAAGGACACTTTTATTGTTTTATCCGAAGGAAAAACATATAAACAAAGCCAGACACTTGACGGGAAGTAGTTCTTAAAAGTTGCTCCTAAGAAAATTCTCGGAGAAACTATCGAATAGACTCAAACACGTTCTCGAAAGTAAAACGGCGGTACCAGAGGAACAACATGGTTTTGTGGGATTGCTAACGCAGACTTGGGAAACTTTACCCGAACCAACGAGAGGAAATTGGAAGAAGAGATTTCTGATAGAATCAATTAAAATTGACGGGGGCGAGGTAATGCCTGCACAATTTAAAGGTGTTCCTGATGCTGCTAATCCGAAGTATTCTAAAGACTGACCGTTTACGTTCCAGCAGGACTTGGCGACTTCGGGTCTGGCTCGGGGTTCACGCACCTAAAGAAAAGCCACCGTTTGGTAACACTTTTGCAGAGCATTCTTTTGAATATGGCATAATGTGGATCGACAATGGTATGAAAATTGTGGCAGAAGTGACGAAGACCACAGGAGTGGCTCGGGGCAACAGAGTCAGCCCATTGTTTGTTTGGTACTATTGGGAGACCTACCTGGTCGGGTGAGGCAGGGTTGGAGTCGAGCTTGAGCCAGTATTGGAATGTGCGCAGATGATATTGCGATCTATAACAGGGGTCGTTTTGAAATTAAATAGGAATTAGAAGGACAAATTGGTTACATGAGATGGGGATTAACATAGTTATCGATTGATAAAAGACGACGTCCTTCGAGCTGGGGCTAATGTAATGATTATACTTATCTGGTAGTTGATATAACGTCAAACAATAGCAGTTTCAAAAAAACATATCACAAGACGAGTGAGAAGAGCAATTTGAGCGGCAGCAGCAATAAAAACCCCAAAATTGCTGTTATTACATGCTGCGCCCACCCTTTTCAAGATGAAAGTAGAACCAGTAGCAATATTCGGTAAAACACTCATACAAGAAAGTTTAGGTAAGGCTTGTTAAGACTCTTCACAAAACGAGTTTTGTAAAGAAGGGTTTAGGGGTTCTACCTAGGGGTTCTAATAGCTCATCTATATTGGGGAAGAAACTCTAAAATGACACAGAAACTACAGTTACGATGGGGTTTATCTAATGAATGTTTGAGGCCTGCACAATAAAGCAGACGGGGAAATGAAACTAAATATACATATGATTATACGCTACGGTTTTTATGAGTGCAAACACGACTTGGCGAGCAGCCGAATCTTAAAGTTGACATCTAACAACGGCGTTTGCAGCCCACGAATCATTACGTGTTATACAGCAATGAAGGGTTTCACTATCCTCAGAAGTATTGTAGGTGCGACAGATACAACACCACAGCATGTTCAGCGAAGCATTCAGTGATGCGAAATAAAATCTAGTTCTGTCTAAGGTGTATATCTATAATTTACCTATAAATAAGCCATACTAACTATGTAGTCTGTATCCGCTATATATATATATATATATTTTAACAATCATACTAATAATAAGATTACCAAAGAAAATATCGAAACATATGAGACAATCAATAAAAACGTGACACAAAAGCGAGACTTTGTTACGCGGTTAATGCCTATGCACACATGGCGCCTTTCTAGTCGTCGTGTTCATTTTCGAGGACGTGTTGCGACGTAAAATCGCGTAGAGAGCTGTGTACACAATGAGACAATGTTTCCCATCGTGGGAGGCCGGGCCAAACAAGCTGCTGGTCTATCTAGTCTATTTTGCTGTGCAATATTCCAGTCTATATATATATATATATATATATATAGTGATTATCTTATATATGTATATATATATATATATATATATATATATATAGTGATTATCTTATATATATATATATATATATATATATATATATATAGTGATCATCTTCTCCTGGGCAAGGAGGAAATAGCTGCTAGAGGTCGTAGAGTATTGTTGTCCACTGAGAATGGCTAACGGGCTAGCGGAACGTCGCCGTTTCGTTTTTCTGCTTCTGCGTTTCGACGGGAGATCCATTGGCGACCGCACGCTCGTTAAACACGTCCAAGGTCAGGTGTTAACCTCTTGGCACTCCATCTCCCGCTGGGCCCGATCGGCGGCCAAAGTTGCGCCTTCTGTCATTTTCTCTCCTCTCGCTTTCTTTCTCTCTGCCTCTATCTCTCTATCCCGTTCTCTCTCTCTCTCTCTACATATATATATCTCTTATATATTCCGTGCCTCTTTCACTATTTCGGCCTTGCCCAACGTGACGTATGTTGTACCGCGCCGACAGTGTATGGACCAAGTATAGAAGACCCAGACCTTCCCGAGCAAAGGCACCGTTGGGCACGAGCAGAGACGATTGTCGGAAATCAGCCAGAAGCAAAAAAAAAAACAAGAAATACAAGGCAACAAAGGCTGTTAGCAGCAAGAGACCAAGAACTCGATGGTTCCGTCGAAGCCTACTGAGAAACACTTTCGTATGTACACCAATATATATATATATATATATATATATACATATACGTGCATGTGTATATACGAATATATATATATATATATATATATATATATACAGACTAACTGCGTGACTCGGGGTGACCGTTGTAAGTAGACCTCTCAACGACGTTTCTGCCCACCTAACCGCGCGACGCGACAATAGGAAGACCGAGCACTTTGTGCAGGGCAGCTCCTTGGAGTCATCGTCTAATGGAAGTACAGCGTCGTACAGCGACGGCCTCGAGCATGCCTACATCAAGGTTACATGTGCAGAACATGTTTCTGCGTACACGGAGACGGATACAGCTGCTTGTTCTGCGCAGCCGCATTCCCGTTTTTTTTCCAGCATTACGGCAGCTGCCGCGAGCGCCGGACAAGCAATGCCGGCTAGTCTTTCTTTCTTTTGATCTCCTCTGTACTCATGCTAATAATACTAGTACAACGTCGACAACCCCCGCTCCCACCATATCCGCTCATACTTTGTGCTATTTACGCCACGGAGCGGGGAAGCTGGAGGAAGGAAGGGAGGAAGGGTAGTTAACAAATGAATGACACTGAGGTCACTCGGTAAAGGTTTTCCGTGGGATGGTGATGGGGCAGGTGATCCCACCTAGGTGGGAGCTGCGGGTGGAGACGCGGTAGCAGCATTAGTCGTGGTAGCAGTAATAGCGTCAGTGTCTAATAGCCGTAGAAGTCGTGGATGATGTAGTTGTTGTTGTTGCTTTAGTCTGCGCTGGACTATAACGCATTGTAGCCCACGGTAAGGTCTTTCCACGGGAGCTGGTTAGAGGCTATGCTGCTGGGACACGGGACGCACTGACTGCTTCTCACTTGGCGTACTCGCTTGGTTGATCGCTATCGCATAAGTGGCTTGACCCGAACCGCTGTTAAGCGGACTGGTAGGCGTAAAAGTTGTTGTAGTAGTAACAGTAGTAGTAGTCGTCGTAATGCGTCGTTGGCGGGTAACTGCTCATACTACTCGCAGAGAGAGAGAAAGAGAGAAACAGAGCAAGAACCTTGTGAGGTAGAACACACCTGAGGTGACGGGCAAAGATACGGGAGGCGTTCCCAAGGCGTGCCACGCCCTCTTTCTTGCGCAGTTGGGCGCCGACGACCACAACGAAGAACGCTGACGTCTCCCGACCCATCGAAATCTTAACAAGTCCATGTAGTAGCGCCACCAGAGGAGCCCTGGCCGTACAAGCAGACGGTGTGCCGACGTACAGCTGACAACCAGAGGACCACTTAGATGCGCTCGAAATGAACAGAAACAGTACGCTGCAACGTTGGACACGAAGTGTGCTTCGGTTCTTCGTTCAAGGCGCCAGGAGCTAGAAGCGAAGTCTCCGCCATGGTATAGACGTTTTATCCCGGCCCTTACGGTGTTAAGCGGCCTAAGTTGAGGACCAAGTACATGTACCACAAGTGCTGTAATATAGAGAGCATAGCCATTAGTAGTCATAGTCAACGCACAATTTTTGAGCGAATATATATATATATATATATATATATATATATATATATATATATATATATATATATTAAAGCTTTATTTAAACATGTAGATATGAACATGCTATATATAACACAAATAGTAAAATCGGTTTTAGATGTTCTCGCTAGAGCTGAGAGACCGACACGAATCCAGTACAGTCGTTGAGGTAATAATACAGGGGTTAGCCTTAAAATTAATAAGACCGCCAGAATGGCATAATAGATGATGAAATACGTAAGCAGTGTAACGAGTGGCAAGATGTCGATATAGACGGAGATATTTCTTCCAGGCCTAATTCTTCATAACTGGTGATAAATAAAATAATTACATTGGTGCTTGCCTAAGTACATTGCGTGATATTATGTGCTATCCTCTGGGGATTAATTTCAATTTAAACAATACGTTGTGTGTGCATATACGAATGTATATGCACTCCAAATAGCAGAATCACACGGTCATTTCACGGTCAAGGGGAGACATTAATTACAATATTAAAAAAAAAAAAAGATATATATATATATATATTGCAAACTGAGATCGCAAAGAGGAGCTCGCAGCTAGGGAGATTGGGTACAATGGTCAGCAATGGGCAAGAGCGAGGGTATCGGAAAAATAGTGAAATTTAGAGCAGACAAGTTGCATACGATCAAATGTAAATTGGCGACGGGTAGAATAGGTATACGATAATTCAAGAGCGAGTGAGCTATTGGTAGATGCCAAGGCAAGAATTTTGGATACAAGAATACGACAAACTAACTATAGGAAGGGGGAAGTACAGAATGTCGAGCTTGTGGGTTAAGGAATGAGTCCATTGAACATATTCTACAATAATGTACAGTCTGGGGGAGTGGCAGAGATATAGACCTGTCGGAAGCCCTAGCTTTGGGACCAAATGTCAGAAAGGACCAGGTCAATATTACAAAAAAGGGTTTATCTCAATGGAAGGAAAATTCCCAGTAGGTATTAGAGGATACATTGATCATGTGCATGCGTAGGTTATATATATGCCGCTCTGAGCGCCCCTGATATAACAATCTGCTTTTATTGGCGTGCCCAACAAGTTGGCAGTCTGTTATCTTTCGCTAAAAATATGCACAAGTACGAGTGTATGTACAAAGCATTAGTGTCTAAGTAATAAGGCAACAAAATGGAGTACAATTAACACAATTAAGGTTTAGCTAACCTAATACAAGTTTAGGACCTATATAATAATATAAGTTTAAAACATTTAACTATGAGTCACATGTATCTTCGTTTTTCAGCTGTAAGAGAAAATGTCGTTTAAAAGCAACGGTTCGGCCTGCATTTTGAAGTGCCAATGGCAGCTCGTTTCAGATGGTGGACAGCATATCGAACAAGGAGTGCCGAAGAAGGGTGAGTCTGAACCCCGGCATTCTGAGTTAATCCTTATAGCGCTGCGACTGTACTGGGGTAAGAGAGAAGTCACACGAAAAGCACAATCTGAAGGGACTCAATTGTTTTGCACTATCTAGACTAGCACAGCTAACTTTAAACGTGTCAACTGATCAAGCTTTCGATACGAAGCGATGCCTAGCAGTTACCGTTCCCTGGGGGTGGGGGGAGGCGGGTGTTAGTGGGTTTGGGAGTCCCACACTAGTCACTGGCTGTGGTGACGCATATACATCACGATTCCCGTAATCCCCCATATTAATGCTGAGAGGTTTCAGCATAAAAAAGCTGATCAAGCTTGAAAAGCCTGAGCCTGGTGTACCATGGAGTCAGACCCGCGCAACGAGGAAGACCTATTATGGCTCTTATAGCGTCACTCTGAACGACCTTTAGCTTGTCTAGGGTCGTATAATACGTTGCGCCCCCAGAGTAATTGCGTAAGTTATAATTGACTTCACAAACGCTCTATGGACACGTACTAGAAGCCTAGGCTCTCCTCAAACGCACGAGTGAGGCCACCTCGGCGTAGCAGGCCCTGACACCTGACCTCACTGGACTGTCCCATTTCATATGCACCCGTAGCACAATGCAAATAGAGTGTTCGAGGCAGTCGAACGCTTTGGCTGCATCAAGAATCAGTTGATCGTGCCTTCTTATAACCGACTTGATTTTTAGGGAGAACATTTAAATTGTTTAAATTACTTTTCAGCTGTTGTTTAGCAAGCTTTTCAAATACATTAGAGATGAAAAACACCAAGGACACCGGGCGATAGTTGCCAGGTTGGTCCCTTCCGCCTTTACCCTTATTAGCAGAGTCATCGCAGATGTCTTGAAGCATTCTGGAAAAACGCCCGTTTTAACTGACATATTGAGTACGGCAGCTATAGGAGCCGCTAAGATATTCAATGATTTTAGAGTGGAAATGAGCAGGCACATTTTCATCGTTATCGAGTAAGTTTGTCCTTACGTCTTTAGCAACGATTCGCAGTTCCTGAGCTGTAATAGCACCAAATGCGTTGGACTCGGAGTTCTACATGTTTGCAAAAAAACTGTCAATCGGCTCTCGAGGGGAGGCAAGGTTGTAGTTTTTGTACTGACAGGTGAGAAGAAATCATCAGTGCGTCCACTATCTCCTGGACATTCTCCTGTTCCCTGTCTTCAAGCTGGCGTGAAGCAGGAGGTTCGACAGGCACCTAGAATGGGTGCGTGGATGAAGGTTGCTTGAAAGTGCCCCATGAGCGGTACACACTCACAAACCTTAGGCATCAAGTGACTTTAACCGGGCGATAGTCCGTTTAGTCGGAGGCCTTGCTCCAGTCGACAATTAAGATTCACGGTCAACAGTATCGTCTGTCTCAGGCCAACGAAGCTTTTAGCGATGCTTATCTTTCCCAGTGATTGATCAATACTGTCACCGCTACCCGACTTTGCACTCTGCTGCACATGGCAATGAACAAAAATGTGGATGAAAGAAAAACTACAACATTATTCTCTGCTCGTAGCAGGGACATGCTCGTAAACCACTAAGAACGTATATGCCACCTGTGAGACAACAGTAAGCGACTCGTTGAGAGCGACAGCGGAAACTCTAATACCCGGGGACATCGAAACGTTGGACAGACGATGTTTTTGGCACTGACGTCAATAATTGGTTGCAGAATTCCGCAGTTCAATTGGCATATTACAAGTTTCTGTTTTGTTTGTTGTGACTCGGATTGTCTTTGGAGTCCGCCGGTTGTGGTGCTGCTGTGAGACGGGCAATGTTGACCGATGCCAAAAAAGCGTGCGACGCTTCTGGAAGTTACCTGGGCTAATTGGTCTGCCGTTTGAGGGCTGTACTTTTTTGACTATCGGACAAGATTTTGGAATGAAGGGAACGGAATTTCCTCGCGAAGAACTTGATATCATTTCCGATGAGCAAGGCACGCCTGTCTTTTCGCGTAGGAATAATCTGTCAGAAGTTCACGTAGAGTTCTACTACTATGTAAATATACGCTTTAGTAAATAAAGAGACTGCGTAATGACCTTGCATTGTACCACCTCGATATGAGCACCATTGCAACGTTGCGCCGCTGGTCTAACAAACTATTATAATTATCTCAAAATGTTTTAAATCAAGATTATAACTTTGCAAAAGATTGTTTTAATAAATATGGTGACCAAATATATTTACAGTTTAGTAAGAACATATTATGTATGTAGTCGTACCAAAAGTCTCGTGTTTTTAATGTCGAATGACTACTCAATTCATTCTAAGAAACACGGCCGCTACAATCTAAATTTTGCGTGGACTGTAATTGAATGTGCCGCCTGTTAACGTCTCAAGGTCATTACTATAAATGTTTGTTTGAACTAGTTTACTTGCGTGTGTAAAAACTCTAAAGCGCAGTATCAGGTATTTATTAACAGGAAACTTTGGAACCAGGCCAACTTTGTATCCAAAGTGTTTCCTGCGACATCGCTCTCTTCAATTTCGATCTATTATAGCATACGTTCTCTTATCGCAGCGTAGACTTTTTCACAAACATGGGGCCAAATCATAAACTTTGTCAAACAGCAGTCAGCGTACACGAGGGGCCCAAATACTGCTCCCTCGGGACAGCCGGATGTGACCGTAGTATATATTGAAAGGTAGCCATTAGCTCTCATACGAAAAACCCTATCTCGTAAATGTAATGCAATAGAGTTGATAGGATTTCCGCCTACCTCGAACCTGCGCAATAACTCGCAGAAAGAGTGCAGGCTCGGCGAGTTCAACATGCGACGGCAGGTCTCCGGGAACATACTTTCAAGTATTTGCCCGCCTTTTCCGCACTGTCAGTTGCAACAGATCCGTCTAGTCATCTAAGTGAACTGAAACAATCTGTCTGTAACTTTTAATCGCCATATTTTGTTTCGTATCCCTTTGTGCAATCTCGTCCGAATAGCTGCACTGGTAATGATAATTGGCCATAATTTATAATAACTTAGCATACTCATTAACACGGAGCACGCATGTTACAGACGATTCTCACAATATCTCCTGTGTAGTATTGAATGCAAAAGAATCATTTGTTTTGGTGCGGGGCGCGAACCTGCGATCATGGCGTGGTCACTAGAACTTAATGCGTAGAAGTTATCTGTTTGGTCCATCGAGCCTACATTTGCTTATATTGTACAATGCCAAGCTTGTCTTGGGACTGGCGACGAAGGCGACGAGACTGGTGAAGCCTATTCTCACTACAGAACTGAAAAAAATCCTACTTTGGGCATCTGACAACTTGATCATTGTCAGATCTATCATGTAGCTATCGCGATAGGCATTCGTTCCAGTTAATTTCCGGTTGATATATGTCATCTCCTAGAATATAAGCTTCCATCGGTCCTTATTAGAGGTTGTAGCTCTGACACTCACGTGTTTATCTATTGACGCAAATCCTGGCAATTACCCTGAATTTTTTTTTATTTCCGGATTTTTTACAACTTTTTAACAATTATTCTACATGCACATACCTATCATTTATCGATATTATTATTATTATTATTATTATTATTATTTTATTTATTGTTATTATTATTTACATGCTCTTTTACAGGCAGTCTGTCACAATTTATGTCATGGTCGTATTTTATTTTAAAATAACTGTCATTGTAACACCTGTATCTGTAAAGTTTAACCACAAGGTTATACTATAATCTATATACAAATACAACACATATCTATATTACACAAAGTTGGTTACTATATACCAATATCCTACGATAATTTCGTACTGTCTAATGTCAATAATTCACAGATTTAAAAACTAAGAACAATTGTTTTCGGCGTTTAGTCCTAAGATCAAACGTCCTTTAAAAACGCCGACCCGCTCCGTATTTCGGAGGTCCTGCGATAGCTACTTCCATACCTTTGGCAGCATGTAGGCCAGAGTGTTGCGTTAAGGTCAATCTGAATCTGGAACTCTCGGTTGGACTTCATATGGCTAAGACCTGAAGGGGGCCAATTGGAATTTGAATTTGCAATCTGGAGGTAGTTTGCGTTCAACCACTACTACTTTATGGGCAAGCACGGCTAAATTTAAACGTACTAGCTAATCGAGTTTGAGTAGTTTGAGCCTGCTGTATCATGGCGAACACGTCGTCCCGACGAAACAGACCAGTAATGGCTCGCACAGCATTGTTCTGGATCACCCGTAACGAGTGCAGGGTTCCCGAATAGGTTGCGCCCCATATAGTGATTTCGTAAATGAGAATCGAGAGATATATTACCCGTGTCCAGTTTCAGCCTTGATGCCCGCCGAGGGGTGTAAAACAAGCCGAGTTTCGTCTTGGTAGGATTTACGACAGGGCTGAAATATGATATTTCCAGTCTCCACATGCCCAAGGTTAACCTGGCCGTCTGAGAGCTGAGCAGGTGAGATGCGGAACAGCAGAGTTGTATTATCCGCATGTACTACTGGGTAACACTCTATCTTTCTTTCAATGGGATCAAAATAATGTAGATTATGAAGATGAAGGGGCCAACAAGCGACCCCTAGGGAGTCCCGATCATGACAATCCCAAGGGTGGAGCTCAAGCCCCCCACCGACGCAAACCATTTAGGTCCGCCTAGGCACGACTTAAACCAGGCGGTAACACCTGGTGCGCAACCCATTACTTGCAGCATCTTGACAAATATAGAGTAATATGCATCTATACCGTACATATTGAGAGTGCTTTAGGCAGCCAAAGGCATTATGATTATTATTATTATTATTATTATTATTATTATTGTATCGTCTGAAATGAACTGATAAATCAATAGCCGACCCAAATATTTTCAACACTATACCAATCAAAATCTGCCTAACAATAGACATAATTCTACACGCAAAAAACGCTTGCAATTCACATTTTTGTATAAGCGATATTATACCATTGACTGTAATTGGTTTCGTCTTGGCTGCTCAGGTTTGGTTGACTAGTCGCAAAACACACTTTTTTTTACTTTTCCGAACGAGGAAGACATTGGGAGAGTAAATTGTTACAACAATACATAATCGCGTTAGGTAAAATGTTAATGTGAGATCATATCTGCATGTTGTCTTGCGCTTAATTTTTATGCGAATAAACTATCAATGATATTCGCGCTACATGCTTCGGAGGCGTATTGTTTCGCTGCCGTGTGTTAGTGGTAAGCTAGTTTAGTTACTGAGTTGAACAAATTGCTGAGTATTTTTGCATATATTGGCAAACACCTTGTTGTCGGTGTTTTCTAACGTCGTTAGAACAATTATATAATCAATAAGATCAGCTATATATATATATATATATATATATATATATATATATATATATATATATATATATATATATATATATAATCGGATTACAATTAAGTTTACCACTTTTATTATCAGACTACCTCACACAGACTATCTCGATATATTCTATAATTGGCATTACATATGTATCAAATGGCATAGCGTAGAGTTCAGATTTCGTTACAATGAATTATCGTATTATCCAGTTGGTTATACGAGTCATTTTCCGGCGTTTTTCAAGAGTGCCCAGTCGTTCTGGGTAATTAATAGCTGTAGTATAGTGTTGAGACTGGATCTACAGACAAACTGCTCCTTCATTGCAAGACCCTGATTATTGGCGTTGTCGTATATCGCTTCGCTTACCACTTTGCCCAGAAAGCTACAAGGTACTACAACTACTGTCAATACAGCAGGTCCTTTGTGTGCCGGGTTTGTTGTCGGTCCTCCTAACGAACTGAAAAAATCCAACAACCATGCAGAGACTTGCGAAGAATTTCACTTAGAGGTGCACACACTTCGAGACGTTTAAGTTTTTTGTAGAAAAATGCTGGTTTACTCTCTAAAGTGGTGCTTAGCTTTCGTTCGATTTTGTAAAAATGTTTCAGCACATAACGCAAAGATAAGTTCATATCATTCTACACAAACTAAGCGCTCTGCCGTGATGACGCGTGCTGTGTTGAAGATCTTAGCTGGTCTTAGTCTTCCGTTGGGTAGATGTTGAGGAAGTGTCTGGCCAGAATATCGGCTTCGTCTTGATCATCAGTACTCAAGGATCCGTCTTCCCCTCGGTACATCGACAGCGAAACCGACGTATAAAACGTATTTAACGTATAAACATGCAATATCTGCTTCTAAAGTTTTTTTTTGACGTTCAAAAACTTTGGCAACTTTATGCTAAAGTCGTTTGAACTTATCTGGACGTCTCGATGTTATGTGAGTGTGTGAAACCACCTATAGAATCGACAATTGGTTTCCTTTAAATCAGAATTTTACAGGAGCAGCGTAATTCGTCGGTTATTCTTTGAAGCATGTCAGTAAACATTCTGCCATTGCATCAATGTCGTTAAAATCACCAAAATATGCGATCCAATCATTTACCCAACGGTATGGCTCGAATAGGCCTGATAGCACCCTTATGCCGGTCGCGCCGAGGTGCAAGTAAAGCTTGCGGAACTTCATATCATATTTAATTAAACAATAATCTGATGTAAGATTCGCACAATTTTAGCATTGCTATCATAATTGCAAAGCAGAAGATCAATAATCTTTTCTGCATTGTAGGTAAATCCGGTGATGAAGTGCCATAGACCGGCGTAACCAAACAGTTTGAGGTTGTTGCTTTCTCTCTGTGACCGAGCTGTATTTGATGATCCTGTAGGATAAAAAACGCTTCACCAGCCGATATTTGGGCCGTTGTAATTGCCACACACAACTACTCGTTACGAACGTTCCATAAATACCTTCAATTCGTCTTTTGGTGTCAGGGCTGCAAGTCGGAGATCATGAACCGTTCCGGTCAGCTTGACATATGAACCCACAAGTATAATCGTGTTGTTTGTAGAAACTATTAATTATTCGTGACATTTGGGACAATGTCTAGGATAATGGACTCAGAACGCCCATGAGGAATGCTTATTTGTGTTCCCGCAAGTGCATTCGTCCGTAGAATAAGAGCCCGTCTCCATGAGAGACGCAATCACGGCGATGTGTACAGTAGTGTCCACCATCACTTAATTCAGTGCCGCTGATACAGTCATGAAGCCAACTTTTTGTCAATAGAGCAGCATGGACATTCTCACTTTTGAGGAATGCGTATACGCGGTCTATCGCTCCAGACTTGGCGATTGAATGCATGTCAATAGATGCAATTCAAACGTTTGTCAAGTAGGGTGTGGTTGTTGGTTTGCACGAAGAGGGAAGAAAGATGTTGAAATATATATTTATATATATATATATATATATATATATATATATATATATATATATATATATGAGAGCGGATACGTTTTTAGAACCGTCGGTGGTTTCTGTCGTTTCTAGGTTTGCACCAAAACCTCGGAAGCGCAAGTAACGTTTAAATTGCCTTATTGGCAAGTTGACGTGGCCACGTGAAGTCATCGCAAGAAGTCGACTCGATTTTAGTGGGTTGTGGGCCCCAGACTATCGTAGCATTTACTATAACGCCCAGTGTGTATATATATATATATATATATATATATATATATATATATATATATATATATATGTATATATACAGTGCTCGCTTATATATATATATATATATATATATATATATATATATATATTCGAGTTTAGGTAAACGCATTTTAAGATAGGTTTTCATATTTTGAAGACGATGTTTTACAAATGCCTAAAAATAATCACATACTTAAACGCGCTACCTTAGAACTTACATGAATTATTACTTAAACATCGATATATTACTTGAACATTTGTACTACACATTAGATATATGAGGTTCCAAATATAAAAGTAGAAAAATAATTAAGAAACCACTTTATTTCGGGAATATCTAACGTGCCTTTATAACAGTGTTCCCATCTGTGTATATCACCGCCGTTTTCTTCAGGGAATTTAATTTCTTTGGTTGGTTTGATTTTTTGCCTCGCATACAAATGTGTGCTTTAAGAGCGTATATATATATAAATATTTTTTTTTTATATATATACAGGGTGTTCCTATTTGTGTGTCCAAATTGCTAGGGTATGGTCAAACTCGGTGAGAAAATCATTTTTGCCAATGGGTGGAAGCCGGGAAAACGTGTTGTTTAGGAGTGAGGATGAAATTTATAAAAGCAGTTATTCTGCCTTTTTTCTTCTACATAGTTGTGCAATTTCTACGTTTGCGGGAGAACCAGTCAACGCACAAAGGAACCGATCATACCGGCGTGTTTGGCGGAAAATTCTGCACAATAAAGTATACATTACTAGCTTGCGTAGCAAAAAGCGAATAGCCAAATAAAGGAAAGTCATAAAAAGTCAAAATGTTACGTTAACGCTTTTTTGTGCAACATCGTAATTTTTTTCATTACGACCAAAAATGCACGTCCAAAAGACTACTCTCAGGCAATAGCAGATTTAATGCCCACTACATTCGTACCAAAGTGATGCTGCTGCGTTACGTATTTGCCAAGTGACTAAGCTTTTTCGACAGTCATAGTTGTTATGTTTTACGTTGAAGTTTTCACGTTCAGAACCGTAGCATTTTTTTTTTTGATTTTTCCGTGAGGCAATTGCCCGTGTACGGATTTTTCATGTCATGGCTAAGTTTATTCCACTCCGGCATTTACCTTGTCTAAATTGGAAACCATGCAAACCAATTTAAGAGTGGCCGGTCTGGGTCTCGAACCCAGTCCTCCCGAATGCAAGGCAAAGGCTTTGCCACTAAGCCACCTTGCTCGGTTTTGCCAAGACGTTTCCGCCCCCTCTTTCCATTAGAAAAAATTATTCTCTTGCTGAGTTCTACCAAACCTCAAAATACGTACCTAACTTTCTCATACACCCTATGCAAGTATGCATGCCTTCGCTTTCGATATGACTGTTAAAAAAGCTTAGTTACTTGGCAACTACGTAACGCAGCACCATCACTTTGGTAAGAATGTAGTGGGCATTAAATTTGCTATTGCCTGAGAGTAGTCTTTTGAACGTACATTTTCGGTCGTAATGGAAAACATTACGATGTTGCACAAAAAAGCGTTAACGTAACATTTTGACTTTTATGACTTTCCTTAATCTGGCTATTCGCGTTTTGCTACGCAAGCTAGTAATGTATACTTTATTGTGCAGAATTTTTTTTCCGCCAAACACGCCGGTATGATCGGTTCCTTTGTGCGTTGACTGGTTCTCCCGCAAACGTAGATTTTGCACAACTATGTAGGAGAAAAAAGACAGAATTACTGCTTTTATAAATTTCATCCTCACTCCTAAACAAAACGTTTTCCCGGCTTCCACCCATTGGCAAAAATGATTTTCTCACCGAGTTTGACCATACCCTAGCGTTTTGGACACACAAATAGGAACACCCTGTATATATATATATATATATATATATAGGTGATAATCATTTATTATTTTAATATTATAATTTAGAAGAATATATATATATATAAGAGGCTTTCCGCAGGGAGAGCATTTTACCATGTTTTGCCCCAGTGCGGTCTCTATTTCGCTGCTGAGGTAGATGCCGACAGCAGAGTTAGGTGAGCTGTTGTTTAAACGGGCTGCCAAATCTTCTTCGATAAGCAATCAATAGCCTAAACTCTCTCATCTGACCTCATACTGTCTTGGATTTTACCGACAGCAAGTGTACTTGGTATGGCCTGTTCGCCTTCATCCTCCACCCCACTGTTATATTACTTAGTGATAACAGCCATATTTCCTGGCGCGAGTGATTGTAGCTTCGTCGCTGCAGGAAACCTAAAAATCGCTTAACGTCAATTTTATCCTTGCTGTTACGTCTCAAGTAGTATGCCTGACGGACGTGCGCTATCAGCAGTAGCACCAGCTAATGTGGAACTCTCAACCCCAACTAAACATGGATTCCTTCCCACGCCTCAGGCACGAAATTGCGTAAAGTAACTTCGACATTCCCAACTTCCCTACCCCTGGAGTCATTTAATAATCTTCTTGTCACAAAACTCATGCCGGTCTGTGGTCAGCAGCGGTCCGATGCGACCTGATAACTTTATAGTGCGTAGAACGGAATCTCCAGGCGTGCCCCACTACATAACCGCTGTCGACCAGTAAGAGTATACATTGGCTCTCTACGAACACTCGTCCAAGAAAGCTTAACTTTTGGCAAGTTGGCGTGGTGGAGCTGTCCTGTGACTCTGATGAATTGTAGGTTCAACACGAAGCATGATGGGTAGATTTGAAGAACTATATCTTATTCCACTCAATAATTTCAAATAAAGGTATAGATTTGATCAAAGTTCAACGCCACTAAAAGCAAAAGGTTTGACGTATGGCTGACACGCGTGTAATATATATATATATATATATATATATATATATATATATATATATATATATATATATATATCTATATATATATATATATATGTATATCTATATATATCCGTTTTTCCGCTGAACTCACAAGGAGAATGAAGGGTCCAACTGGAACCGAGTTCATAAGTTGCCCGTTTCACAGATTGTTTTCGCAAACTCTAAACATCGCTGATAGGATGCCTAGCCATTGCTTCTAACACACGTTGATATCAGCAATAGCATATTCATAAAGATAAAAATAAAATATATTCATCCTTGATACTGGGTGATGTACGGTATAATAGAACCTAGTGCCAGGCTTTGTGTAAAGCGCTTTTGCACTCTATCAAGCGATGCTGTCCGTCGTTGTGAAGAAAGTCCATACTATGCTAGAGTAAAGGAGTCTAGATATATTGAGGCTATAAACAGATTCACGTAGAAACTTAGCTCCATTACTAATATATATATATATATATATATCCCAGCCTACCGATGAGTTCATTTTTGTGCCACTAGTATTGGAGACACTAGGGGGACCTGGCCCTGAGGCATGGTCGCTTTTACAGAAGATTGGCAAACGAATTGAACTCACGACGGGGGACAAAAGAGCTTTCGACTTTCTACTCCAGCGGCTATCTCTGGCGGTTCAGCGCGGCAATGCGGCAGCACTTATGGGCACAATGAGGGGCTGCCTCGAGGATAAGCTCGATTGGTAGCACCCCTCACAAGCCCAAGGGTAGTTAGATATTCATATTCCACTGTAACCACAAAATGAAATAAATCTAATGGTGTTATGCTATATATATATATATATATAATTACTTTGCTTCACAGAATATTTGAGTACCATCATTACTTAATTGTATAATTTAGTCGCGTGGTGTATATGTATATGCGTGTGTGTGTGTGGATGCGTGCAAACAACCGCCTTTGAATTCAAAAATAAAAAGTATCGTCCGCTCTGATTATTAATATTAGTACGTGTATGCGGATTGGAATGGCTGGCAACAGTTTACGGCTTAACTACATCGTAGTCCGATCTAAAACTCGCGACTAGATTATGCGCTTGCAGTTCGGGCTGGTAGGTGGTCACTACGGAGACGATTTCTAACAATAGCTAACGCCGTACGTGTGTCGCGTGCGGTGTGACTATACCATAATAATAATAATAATAATACGATTTCGCTAATCCGATACTATATGGTATTCGCGTCGCGCTCGTTCGCGCCTCGTTTGTGAATACTTGATCAAACAATCCAATCCGCTTATGGGGATTGTTTGACGGAAACAAGACACAAATCTGATGTTCATAATGCCTGTTAATTTTGCACCTTTCTGCTGTTATGCTAATCTTCTTGCTAACTTGTTTGCATGTTTGGAATTCGATTATTGTAATATGTATGTCATACCTTATTTAGAATAGAATGCAATATTTAATATGAATATTGCACGACGTTTGCAATGCCGTTTTACAATTTGTTTTACCTGTTGTAGCGCAATGAATATCCCAGTCCAATTGTTTCGGTTTCGTACGGAACTAAGTTTTGCAGCACATTAGTTCTCGGTTACTAAAATAAATACGAATTTGCTTAGTTAGGAGAAGGCAGTTGCAACACAAACAATAATATTTTTAACTGCGGAGCTTGACGTAGATAGTTGTGTTTTGTACGAAAGACAACACTGATTGCAAAAGAGAAAAAAATTTGGCGTTTATTTATACACCGTACACAAAATATAAGGTCAGGCTTCAGTTTTGTTTAATTCAAAAGTGTGGTCAGTAATAATACAGGGTCAGAGACACTCATATGTGCGCATATGGATATTGCTCTTCAAATATTTATATTTTGCGGTGTCGATAGGCAAGGATACATTTATACTTGATCAACCAAAATAGCTCGTATCTGTTTGTCACATTTGTTTACAACTCATATTTAATTATGAGTTGTAAGAAGTATTATAGGACTTGTCTCTGCGCCGTTATAGATGTAACTCATAGCAAAACTTTTGTTTTTTTGTATAGAGAAGTAACTGCAAAATGCAGTGCGCACACACGGACACCACTGCAAAAAAAAACTCGTCTACAGGTTTGATCCGGTGGTGTAGGGCATGAACCTACCAAAAGACAGTCGTCTGACCTTCTCTTGGGGATCGTAGGCAAATCCTAGTGACACTGGATTTCCGGAATGTCTTGTACGTTTTAAGGGGGGGATCTAATATTCTTACAAATAAAGAAACTTTGTAACTTCTACCGACGTTTCGGCATGGTTTCAAAGGCATTTCAGTATTGGCCTGTGACACAAAGGTTACCATAAAGTCACAATATTTTTCCTGGAAGGTTCGGGAACGCAGAATGCACATGCGTTACTAGCAGCCTGGGTGAGTAGTGTGGGGCCTACAAACCTACTAAACCCTGATTCCTCCCCAGTCTCCCAGGCTCGGTAATACTAGGATTTTTTGAAGCTGTGGTGGAGGCGTTCCTGCCGTTTCGCCTTGATTCAACTATGCCTTCTTCTATCTTTCTGCATTTTTACGTGCATCCTGATAGGAGGCGTATGCCAAGATATACACCGTCCTGAAGTGGTGCGTCAGAAGCTTGAGGGACTGGCTCCTCGTCTCGACCATTCTCCCGAAGCTGCCGCATAAACCTTTCCCGCATGGTAGTTTCCTTGGCCCCGAAACTACTTGGACGAAACAAAGCACCCATTGAGTTGTCTTAAAAGTCTAGACAGAATGACAAGACACGCAGAACTTAGCAACATTGGCAGAGAAGCCTAGTAAACAGCAGGGATAGCATACATACCTGAACCAAAGCTCTTACTGGTAATGGCGACCTACAACCTAATGGGGTCAATATTATCTTATGGTCGCACGGTTAGATTCTGGGACGTTACGGTCCCTGACACTGTAGGGTGGTGTTATCTGCGTCACAGCTCTGGGTTCGAGTTTGGATGAGTCGCAGAAAACGCGTAGTCGAAAAAGCTAAAAAATCGCTAGAAGGAATAAGAAAATATCTCGAGCTGTCAAACATTTACTGCCTTACTACCTATCATTATTTTAGACGTTTCTAAAAGCAGTGTGAGCAGAACCTCTTTAATCCACGCAATCCAATCAAGATGCCTCCGCTTATCACACCTAAATATTGGTGAACGGCTGAGATTGGCCGCCTGAGAGGGATCGCATCCAGGCGCGACGCCTTCTTATTCAGGCCCGGCAATCCGTGCCCGACGGAAGGCGGCTCTGCATCACAACGCCGAGTACAAAAGGTTGCGCGCCCTCTTTTTAGAAATCGTCAAGAACAACGAGGCTCCGGCCTGACCTTCTGACACATAAACAACCGCAACACACCGGAGTCGTGTGCGCCGGGCCCAACGGGTCAGAGCCCGTGGGGTGATAATGGCGTACCAGGCGGAGAGTATAGCGGCGGGGCAGGAGGAGTGGAGCCAGCTCCAGGATGACCCGGAGGGGGCGCCAGTCTCCGGAAACGTATATCAGAGTCAAAAAGTGGGAGCATGTGTGTGAAAGCCGCTGCAGTGCCCGGACGCACTCCCCTTCGGACACTGCGGCACACTCGAACCGTGACCAGCACGTTTGCTTTAGGGAGGGGTGTAGACCTAAGTGGGGCCCTATATGATGAACCTACCTCTGCAGGAGTTGACGTGATCAATACGCTTGTTACTTTTAGAATACGATTTCAATAACCTGATAGGAGGGATAACCAGACAGAACCCAAATGGAAGTAGAAGAAAATTAATCAGCAAGGCAAACGTCTACTATAAACACAAATTACGTGGCGAAGCCACAAACGCATGATCCCAATTGTTGCGTAATGCAAACCGGTAAATGATTGACAAACCAATATGAATGCATCCATATCCAGGTTCTCCCAGAAAAATTCAGAATGCGACATAGGGAATTGTAAAGCTCTTTAACGTAACGATTTTTCCAATGGAACATGGTGTCTGAGAAGGCTTGTTTCGGAGTGAGCGTGATACTACTAAAATCTATGCCACTGGTGTTGTTGTCTCTGACATAGGAGCACAAAATGTACGATTGCGAGGCAACCAGTTCTTTTATTCATTAAGAACGTCGTCGGGCTCGTAAGAAATTTCTGCTTCTGCCAAAGCAGAATTTCCGACCAAAAGATGCGACATGGTCGTTTAGAACACAATTTACGAAAATATCGTTTGCTTTAGGGAGGAGTGTAGACCTAAGTGGGGCCCTATATGATGAACCTACCTCTGCAGGAGTTGACGTGATCAATACGCTTGTTACTTTTAGAATACGATTTCAATAACCTGATAGGAGGGATAACCAGACAGAACCCAAATGGAAGTAGAAGAAAATTAATCAGCGAGGCAAACGTCTACTATAAACACAAATTACGTGGCGAAGCCACAAACGCATGATCCCAATTGTTGCGTAATGCAAACCGGCAAATGATTGACAAACCAATATGAATGCATCCATATCCAGGTTCTCCCAGAAAAATTCAGAATGCGACATAGGGAATTGTAAAGCTCTTTAACGTAACGATTTTTCCAATGGAACATGGTGTCTGAGAAGGCTTGTTTCGGAGTGAGCGTGATACTACTAAAATCTATGCCACTGGTGTTGTTGTCTCTGACATAGGAGCACAAAATGTACGATTGCGAGGCAACCAGTTCTTTTATTCATTAAGAACGTCGTCGGGCTCGTAAGAAATTTCTGCTTCTGCCAAAGCAGAATTTCCGACCAAAAGATGCGACATGGTCGTTTAGAACACAATTTACGAAAATATCGTTATTATATTAGCTTTCACGCTCAATACCTCAAAATCATAACCCTCCGACAATTTACAGCGCGCAAAACTAACCTCATTCAAATGCGCATTTTTTGACGATTATTTTGGTCTCAAAACTATGGCAATGCGGGGGGTAACTAAGATTTTGTAAAGCACATGTCGAGATTAATTGGATGCATAAATGACCAAGGGTGATTTATTTGATGAAGTAGGTCATTTATGCATGCACACAATCTTAACATGCTCTCCGAAATACCTTAACTACTTCGTAACCACGGATCGGATCGCCAGCTATTTTTTGTATCAAAACGATCGTCCTGAAATGCGTGAGCGCTGTGAGTTGTCATGGGGTTATGATTTAAGATACGTGAGCGCTGTGAATTGTCATGGGGTTATGATTTTGAGGTATTGGACGTGAAATTAAAAATGGAACTTCAATGCTTGCGAATGATCTTCTCAACGAAACCATGTCGCATCTTCTGGCCATTCTATGTTCTTCTTCACAGGAAGCTAAATTTCCTAGTGAACACGTCCATGTGCTTAGTTTCCTTATAAGAGGAGTGGTTGTCTCGCAATCGCACATGTTGTGCTTCTATGTTGGGCAACAACAGCAATAACCTAGATTTTCGTAATATCACGCTCACTCCGAAACAAGGCGCCTCAAAGACCATGAAAAATTATTTACTTTAACGAGCTCTTCAATTCCCTATGTCGCGTTCTAAATTCTTTAGGGAGACACTGCCTACAGCCCGCCTAATCGCAACGTAGCGGACATATACCGAGCAAGATGGCTTAGTGGCAAAGCCTTTGCCTTGCATTCGGGAGGACTGAGTTCGAGACCCAGACCGGCCACTCTTAAATTGGTTTGCATGGTGTCCAATTTAGACAAGGTAAATGCCGGAGTGGACTAAAAATTAGCCATGACACGAAAAAAACCGTACACAAACATTAGCCTTACGGATAATCTAAAAAAAAATGTTTCTTGACGATTATAAATAGTCTGCCAATGTAATCCAACATTTCAGAGTCTGCTTAAACAACGGAAGATTATAACTATGATTTTTCAAATCGCTGGAACCTATCTTTCAGCGAAAGGGTAGAACATTTTAGCTTAAAATAAAAGGTAGCTAGTCACTGTTAAGATATATTTGCTCAAACGGGACAAGCACCGTAGACCTGGGTCTAACGACAGCGCAACGACACCAGCTCAAACACTTACTGCCAAACACCGGTAAAATTGATATGCACAAACTAAGCCAAGCACTTTAACTGCTCCCTTTGCTCAACACCTTGACTTATATAAGCGATCTCTCCGGCGGGTGATCTACGAAGCCTCTAAGTCAACATACAGCCCTGTTCGACCACGATTGCAGTACGATCACGAAGCAGATCTACCAGCATAGCGGTGAGAAAGAAGTGATACAGGCTCTTCTTTCTATGCAAGACAGAAAGTCAGAAGGACACTCTGTTTTTACGAGCTCCTCAAAATGACGACAGCATATACAATGTCAACTCCTCCTATGGCTCGTTAGGTAGGCCCAATCCTTCACCAACAGAGACAGAACTATTTCGACTAATCTTCAAAAGACACGGGACCGCGACTGGCCCAGCTACGGAAGACTGATTGGTGAAACTATCCGTCGGCACAATGATTCGTGGTGTCCGGGACAACGTGCCTCGCAACGGCGATACACGAAGATGTTAACGCGCGTGTCAACGCGTTCGTTATACTCGTAGGTTTTACATATAACATGGTAGAATTCGTGTAAGGTGAAGCGAGTCGCAATGTGCTATAACGGAAAACCGGAGAAATCTGGTTACATCTTACTCGGCCGCACTTACAGGTAGTTCAATAAGTTCTTTCATTCTAAGAACTTATTGAACTACCTGTAGATGTAATCAGATTACTTGGATGCTATAAGATGAGACGGGGCCAATATTTAGATCGAAGACTGCACGCGCTGTTTTAGGAGATGGGGATTGCGGCTTCTGTATGCCAACAGAGGCTACCAATGCGTTTCTCATACGATCTACGATATGGGGTCTCAAACTGCACGCATTGGCTGGCATTGTGATGCCCAGATACTTTTTAATTTGATAAACCATACAGCTGAAAGTCAGCGGACATGCTGTCACAAAGCATATTGGAAGAATCCTGAATATCTCAACATGTGTGGCCCTCGATGCATTGAGGCTATGCCTCATGGCGATTCTAAGCGCGTGGGGGACAGAGGATAAATAACTTTGCCGTAAAAGAGACTTCCACGATCCTGACGTCGGCTGTGTGTGCCGTTTATGCGACTAGCCACGTCCTAACTATCATCTCGATACCAGTCAAAGAGCTATTTCTCTCACGCAGTTAGCACAGATGGTGCAATAGATAAACGATGATGATGATGATGATGATGGAAGATAATGTATAACTAAAAAGAATTTCTATAACTAGGTAACGTTCTGAGCTCTTCTGACGAAAGTGTTAGCTTATTTGTGGCATATTTCCCGCCATCGCTGCCAAACTTTCCTCAGGTTGCTACGAACTCAGAGGCCCTCAACGGCGGCGAATCACGCAAGTGACCTTTGGCCTTGAATGTGCAAGGTCGCGTACCAAATGTCGCCGTACATTGGCGTATGTACCATTTATCCGAAGCCCTTCGCAACACTCGGTAGATCCGCAATTAAGATGGAGGTGACTAGAGAACTTACGTTGGCCACGTGAGCCAGCTCGATGATCTGTTTCATGCCCAGCCTCGCCACTGCACTCGCTGAGCATGGCCCAGCAGGAAACTGCAGGCGTCGAGAATGGACCTTCCTCGACGAAAACCGTACTAATACTCATAGGGTATGATACCGCAAGCTTCCAGGAATGCGGTGAAACGTGCCGTTCAAATGGAAGATCGTAGTTTGTAGCATCCACATTTCATCGCGGTGCTTCTCCGTGATTTCGGGATCTGAGGCTCACCCTTAGGGGTAGCGGCACTTTTGTCTTTAATTATATCAGAATCAAAAACGATGCAACACAGCCCGTTGGTATAGTTCAAGGCAATATTGCCAGGTGTTTTGTATTCATCTTCTGTGTAACAGTGGACTTATTAGAACACAACGGAAAACCAAGGTTCCACATTTGTTTAAGCAGGATGCCCTCGTTTTGGGTAAAAAAAAATCTCAGAGAGCACCTACAGCACGAAGTGATCGAATTAATACACTGACGCCACAAAAACAAATAAATATTCACTATTTGTGAGACACATGTTATGTGATTTAACCAGGAAGGATTACTAGGCAAAAAATTGCTCAGTTAATCTCAAATACTTTGATTTGTAACTAGCGTAATTTATCTCGAACTTACGCTGATTCGAGTTTTATAAATAAATTACGTGTGGGCGTCATTTGTTTATAAAACATGAGGTCATCAATATGGCATGGAATGGTCTTTTTTGGATTAACCAACTGTAATAAAGCTACTTCATCTACACTGACTTGACTGACTCTTTAGCACCTTCAATGGTCAGTCACGGCGCTACCCAGGCTGGTTATGCTGTTTCTCAGGCGGAAAGAAATAAGTGTCGGAAGTATGCATTTATAGAAGACTTTATGGATTTTTGGCCTCTTGCCTTTAAGACTTTAGGAAGCCCAGGAAAATTCTGAGGAAGTGATTACTAAGATATGCAAGTGTCTAAGATTGGCCACGGGGGACCTACGCGCAGGTGAATTTTTCCGGCGAAGGCTGTCATTGGATATACAACGTGGTAACGCCACGGCGGTGCTTGGTACCTTGTCCAGGTGGTCGACACCAGGCCTGGACTTAGGGCTAATGTAGTTTGTCGTCACGTTCGCAGGGGGACAATTGTTTACACCCCGTTATGAGTTGAATAAATTAAATATATATAAATTAAATATATATAAAATAAATAAATTAAAATATTGACTAAATAAATAAATCTATAGCGATAAAAAAAAACTACGTCTACATATAAGCGTACACTGAAGGGAAGTCGGTCACGCGATTGGATTGACTCATATTGCTATCGTGTGAGCGCTTATGTTATTCAAGTCCTCATCCTCTCCCGAGAACGCTCAGAGATGAGATAATTCTATTCTAGACACCGTGGGTTGCACCGATAGCTGATAGACTTTAAGAAAAAAGACTCGTTTGCCAAAAAGTGAAAACCGTATGGTTATGAGGGCCAGGCTTGAGCCTCATTACGCCCTTAGAAAGAACTTTACGTTCTCCAGTTATCTATTGCCTCCGACCGTCTGCGCCAACACTTTATTGATGTTATTATATCTTTATTTAATTAAGCAGCCACCTCGCAATTATATGGAATCTATGCAATTACGCCAAGTTCGTGGAAGCGCTGCTATATATATATATATATATATATATATATATAAATGTCTACTTTCCTTCTATTTTAAGTTTATGCGACGTATATATATATATATATATATATATATACACATACACATATTTAAGACTAGGGAGTTAGACCATAGCCAGGCGCTATATATATATATATATATGACTAGGGAGTTAGACCATAGCCAGGATGCTAGGGTTTCAGGGGTGGCGTTGGTATTGTGTAGACTTGCACAACTTGGAACAATAGACTGATCGAACTGACTGACTACGAGCCGCCCATATCGCGCTGTGTAGGCCTCGGAGGTTGTTTTGTTATGCGTGCACGGGCGCTGCCGGGCGCCGCCGGGCGACACGCCGTAGTCGCCGCTGTCTGGCGTCTAACAAAACAATACCGAACTTCCAAAATGCAGTGACGGCATAGTTTGAATACGACGGAGAATAGACGGATGGGCGGCCGTCGCAGTGGTGATGATAACTGAGCCAGGCAGGCCAACAGCTTGGCGCTATCGGGCCCACCTCTGCCTCCCCGATGACGATGATGACGATGATCCTCGAGCTCTATTCATCAACTCGAAGCGTATTCTTTTTTTCTGATCGCTGCGACGGGATGGACCTGGGTGCCCCTCCACCGAATACAAATTTGCATTTATTCGTCGACATTTAGTGTCGATAATACCTAAGTACAAAGAGTTGGCTCGGCGTCAGGAGCTCACAAATGCAGTTACAATGATTGTATAAAATATAGAATATAGACATATACAATATACCAAGTTATGATGACATTAAACTGAGCCAACTTGACTTAGAGACCCAATGTTCCTCCACCGAATACGGCTACATACTGATCGGCTATTGGCGCCACTGGCGCGCCGTCAACAATCAAAGTTTGTGCTCAAAGACCAAAACCCAACACCTAGTGTTGAGAGGCAGGTCGCTCCTAGTCTAACTAGATTTTGTTGTAAGCGGATTGACTGTGGCCGCCAGTTCGGTTGTTGTGTGAACTGTGCCAAGTTGTCTTCGTGCGATTTCAAGTTGAGCTGGAGATTATTGCGGTTGGCACGACTTGTTTGAGAGCACGAGATTTAACTAATTATTTGCTCGAATGACCCTTTGCATTGATTGCGTACTAATTGCTGTTGTTGTTGCTGCTGCTGCTACTGCTACTGCTGTTGCTATGGCGGTGGTGGCGGCGGCGGCGTTGGGATGACGACTTTTACTTTCACTGTGTTACAGTTGGCATGCTTGAGAACGAACGAACGTTTTCTCAACTCGGCAACAGCTCTCTAAAAACCCAAACTCGAGCCTGTGCGGTCTGGCACGTCTAGCAGCGACCTATTCAGATTCATCCATACTAGCTGAAAACCATCTAACCACTACCAGCACCCTTTCTGTGAAATGATAAAGGACACGATGCACGGCAAACTCTACGAAATACGTTCATCTAGAGAGTACATCTCTGATTGTTGCGTGGAATACCTAACGAACGCAATTCGAAATATCTTTCCTAATTATTCACCACATGTGCAGGCTAGTATAGTAAAGTTTTCGGGCTGGCCCTCAGCCAAGATTTAACTGGTCCATGGAACTGTTTTTCACATTGCTTCATAGACGGACCCCCATAAATACAACGGTGTGCAACGGTGGGGCTCGAACCCGCGCTCAAGATTGCCGGGGCATTACCTGCCTGAAGCGGCTGTTGCCGTCCATTCTGCGAGAAAATCGCTCGCCAAAATTAACCTTCACGCGGCTCAATACGCCAGTGGTTGGTCGACTAGTGGGTCGCAACGTTGTGCCAACGTACGAAGCCGTTGTTAATGAGGTAGGCGTCGGTCCTCTTAGACCATCTAAACAATGGCTATTGTAATATATATATATATATATATATATATGTGTGAAGAATATCAGCGTGTTTAAAATAAAAAACATTATAAAAGGAAACGCACTATATATATATATATATATATATATATATATATATATATATATATATATATATATATATATATATAGCGAATTAACTCATTAACGAAATCCGCATAAGTGCATATATGTCGATTATATGTATTACAATATATACATATAGACACTATTTGATAGCTTCCTCACGTTAAATTAGCTATTCTTTGCCTCACCTTTCTCTTCGTCTTGTTCATCGTTCAACTTTGCCGTTGAACATAAGCGGTATCGTCGAATAGCATCCATCTTATAACGTTCGTTTTCTAACCCTTTCCACTCTGATCAGGCTTCCTCGAATTTTTCTCCGGATCGATTGTGCTCGAACACTTCACGCACGTGTCTACCGGCGACCGTGGCCGGTACTAACTGACACAGACGCCTTGACGGCTGTGTCACGACGACCGAAGCCATTATGATGATCTGCAGTAGGTGCCAGGATTTCAGAATTTCACAAATTCCCGCCACCCCCCATTCGGGCTTCGAAAGCACAGACGACTAGGGCACCGTGAAGGTCGCTTCTGCAACCAAACAATGGGCACAATAACGAAATCGAGCTGGTCTGCTTTGTTAGTATATTCTCTAGTTAGGGAAACAAACGAGCATATATATAGATAGCTTAACACACACTTCACAGAATAACCAATACTAAATAAATATTAATACACCAAGTTTCGACATGGACAATCAACGAAGGGGAGCCCCAGCCGGTAAACATCCCCCACACCAGCAGGATCTCACTCCCAGAAGCAGGATCACAAGGACCGTTACGGCCGCCCCGGGCAAATAAAAAGCAAGAAAGTTCTTTAATTCCAGATCATTGTGATATATTAGACATACTATGTTAGACCCCTAAGTGGATCTTCTTCACAGTATGTCGTTAAAAACATTCTTTTTATCGGACAGACGATATCATGGCGTTGTTATATGACTGTTTGTATAAGCATGCGCTTCTTTATTTTTGTCAAATTAAAAGCCAGTAAAAAATGGATTAAACGTACGTTGAACAAACAATACAGGTATATATATACAGCCATACATTGAACTACGAAAGAATGCAGAGATGACGCTGCAGGCTGTTGATGTGCGGGAGGAAGCGCTTGTTACTGAGTAAGCCACACAGGAGGAGCTTTATACTGTCTGTTGTGTCTAGTGTAGAATGAGAGTAAGTGCCTCCCCTCCACCACCTTTTAAACGTTACGATGACTTTGCCATATGTAATTATGGGCACGCATGCGTGACACTATCAATTTGGCCTGACACCAAGATAAGGAAAAAACACGCCTGACTGGAAATCCTGTCCGAGAAGCGTCAAGGGCAACTAAGCTCAATGAACGAGGTAATAAAGTTAAGACAGGGAAGGTGAAGTTTGTGAAGTTCTAATTCTGACTACTAGTGACAACCGTCTGGTGCCTCCACCATGTTAAAGTACACACGGTAGACTGCTAGAAGCGATTTGACTCAACCGTGGCTGTGCCGATACGTCGCTAGCACGGTGAAGCAATTGAATATGGGAAGCAGGCGCTAATACAAAGATTTTGTACCCCAAGGCGAGTGAATCATATTAGCTAAGAACTGCTGCCATCATAAGCGCCGTATCGCTTTAGGAAGAACATACTACTTCCTGTCGATTCATTTTCGTCAGTCGACTGAGCAGCTTACTGAAGTAAACATCGTTGAACGAATGAAACATTTTGCGCCTTGTTTTCGTGTAGCTTCCTGGAGCTTCCACGGGATCCGAGACATGCACCACCGTGGCATGCTTTCTACGGTCCGTCTCACATAACATCTATATTAAAGAAAATAAGACAAGACTTTAAATCGTTCTCACGCTATAAGCCCGACCTTACAAGCATTTATAAAGGGCCGTTTCTTGACATACGGACGTTTGCGTTGCTCTCTACTAGAAAGACTTTACTTTACTTTTGCGTTTCGCTTTACTAGAAATACTTTACTTTACTAAGAAAACATACCTCCAAACAAGTCGTCTATTAGATGATTTCCAAATCAACAAGTTTGTCGTCAAACTCAAGAGAGCGGACAACTGCTTCTTGGAATAAGATAAGCTCGGCATTTCTTTTAAGGCCTTGCTACCACAAAAAAGGACAAAGATAAAGTAAAAATAAAACTAACGTAAACTCAATTTCATGAGGAAGGAAAAGTAAGCTGTATTTGATAGGCTGCAGGTAAACGACGAAAAAATCAGCGATCACAAGACGTGGAGACAATGGAGAAGAGGAATTTGTTAGAAAAAAAATAATTTAAAAAAGGCTGGCAAGTTTTGTTTGATCGGAGCAACAGGTCTCCAGGTCTCCTCATCAAACCTAGCAGCGACAGCAACAGCGGCTCCGTTTACTGCAGACTCGGTATCCGCCGTGTGGACGCTGCCGTGTTGAGGCAGGTAAGATAAAAGATCTTCAAAGATCATCAAAGCTTGTCGACAGCCAAGCATCTAGGCGATTTTCGGCGAGTTGGTCGTTCGACGGAAGGAGGACAAAAAGACATCGAAGGTTTGAAGTCTTCTGTCGGGTTAGCTGTCGCAATGGCATGACGGCATAGCGGTGGAGGAGGTATTGGATGTTGAGGTAGTCATAGCGCGTCATAGATCGTTGCGTGGTCGTAATAATGCGTGTGTCTGTCTGATGCAATAAGCTTCGCGCGTGCGTATGCAAGGCTCGGTGCGTCGGAACGCCACGATCCACCGTTGTGCGGCGATCGACGGTGGCGTTGACGCGAATGATAGCTTCGACTGAAGGTGAAAGCGTTGACGACTTCGATTTGCTGCACTGCCTGACATGGTAATGTATGCAGGCTTGTCGAAAACACCGCCCTCTCTGGACAATATCATCATCAGCAGAAGCAGCAACAACAACAACAGCCACAGCCACAGAGGCAGCTGCAGCAGCAATACTATTGCTAGCACTAGAACCTACCGAACAAAAACTCTACTTTGCCATTTGATCTCCTCCTGGCCGTTCACCGTGGCTCAATTGCGTAAGCTTTTTGACCGGCGCACGCTCCAGGCAACTCCAACGCAGCGCAAAGAACAAAAAGTTGAGCCTTGCGGATCGCAAAACGGATTTACGTTCAAAGTGCAGTAGCTGCTCACAAGCTTAAACAGTAATAGAAGTAGTAGTAGTAGTAGTAGTATGCCGTCAGTCAGGAATGCTGAGCATCCTGACTGACGTTGCACTCGTGCTTGCATTGAGCTCGTATAGGTGCAATTATATACGGACTAATAAAGATATAATTAAAAATTATATAATAAATGAAAAAAAAGAAATATATATATATATATATATATAAACTGGCGCACGTTCGTAGGAACCCAAATGTCATGGTTCGATTGTAAATGGTTGATTACATTGAATGAAAACTATGTACATATAAAAAAAAAACGAACCAGACGCTCGAATATTATCGTGTGCTTTACCGGCACACAATTTCACCGCCACCGGTACCTGTCCGACGCATAGGTAAACTCACAAAAGCTTAGAACAAATAGCAAACTCGAAAGCACTTTTATTAAAAGTTAATCACTAAAAAAGAATCATTTGATACCGACGCGAACAGACGTCGTCCAATGGCTACCAATTAAAATCGCATTGTGTCGCCAAATCAGCAAACGGAAAGCAACAGCGATGGCATCCTGGAACAACTTAACTTATAAGCGAGCAGACGGAAATGCCGTAATTACGATAAGAGTAATCGAAGGCGTTCCCCGGCTTTATTGCATCGTTAAGAGTCGCGGCATGCTCAGCGATCTTTTTTCAGACGCGTTTCAGGAAAGCTGCAAGATGATTTCGTGCACCGTTTTTATTGAATGCTAGCACATAACTTGCGGCGGATAGTATACAAAAGTAATTGCAGGTAAATTTTGTTTATTCGACTCGGCTTGTTCCACTCAATACACTGACTGTACATGGTCACTAACAGAAAGTTCCTCCAAACGCATTGGCTGAAATTCGTAAGCGCATAATAGGGTACCCAATGCGATTCAATTGCAGTATTGTTTTAAATAATAAGCATGCATTGTTTCCTTGTGTTGTTATTTTGTGGTCTCATTTTTGGTCTATTGCTGACAGTCCGACACGGCACTTTATAATTCATAGCACATTTATTTAAAGAGTTGAAAGATCTAAATGCCAACATTTTTTATAAGTAGAGTTGCTACCCTCCCCCTCACCCCCTTCTCTCTCTCCCCTCTCTCCTCTCTCTCTCTCTCTCTATATATATATATATATATATATATATATACATACTAACTCAGACAGAGAAACGCCCGTACAAGTGGATGTCATGCCCTGAACGTGAGCACTGCTTTATAAAAACAGAAAAACCGCTACAGCACTTTAAGGGATTTTGTGGAAAAGTACAATATCCCGAAGGAAACAATTTGGTTTGAGGGCTCTTGGGACCAACAAGAACTAATGAAGGTGAAGAATAGACGATACGAAGTATTTCAATCGATCAGAAAAGCGCCATGGGGAAGACCATAGAAGCGGCTTAATTATTAGAGCATGCGGATATTTGATCCGTGCTGGCAGGCCTTATTAAGAGAGCGTTTAGGAACTATTCTAGGCAAGTGGAGCGAGGCAACACTGATAATGATCCTGAATAAAGAACGAAATGAAATCTAGCTCAAAGCATGAAGGGCATAACAATTAGGATCAGTGTTCGTAAGTTCTTTTTGCTAATATTAGCAAAATGGCTAGGCGTAGTTTTAGAGTGCAGGGGAGCAATATAGCGATATTAAAACGTCGTTTTTTCCAGTTCCTAGAGACAAGACTATGCCGAAGTAGCGAGGGAAGAAGTGTCGGAATCACTTTTATTTCATATTAGCTTTTTTAGATTCTATTCTATGTAGATAACAGGGTTGAAGTAAAAGGAATAATAAAACAGATAACTGGGGTGACTCAAGGTGACGGATGTAGTCCTCCATTATGTCGAAAAAATTGGGTCTAAAGAATGGACAGGACGTTTTATGTAAGCTCATGGTATTGCCCTTTTTCGGAAAAGCTCACACACGGTTACGGTTAGGCCATTTGGTACACGTGTGTAGTTTTATGGATGAACTGGGACGAATTATTAACTGGGAGCAAACGAGGACGGTTAATTCCAAAGAGGTGGTTGATTAGGCAATATTAATGTACTAGAATTACTTGAAACGAGGATAGAATTGAACAACGTTATCTTACTTGGCAAAAAACAGTGTAAAGAATAGAAATCTGGTAACGACGTTTGCAACACACGGCTTCTACCACTTTGCTTTGCATCGGATAGATAGTTTTCACAAGCCTGGCAATGGATCTCTGTGTGTGCGATGTCAAATTAAATGAGATAGGTTGCATGCCGCACAATGTTCGCCTAATTACGGAGTTGGCGTGACAATTGTGTAATTCGTTGTTGTAAATGCATTCCTACCCAGCTGAGATATTAATAAAAAAGAAAAACAAGAAACGTTTATTACAAAAAGGCACATATTTGTAAACAGTATTTAGGCTTTGGTATAGTAGATAATTGAAATTTAAAAACATGAGATATACGATTAGTAGATCCATTTCCTGTCGCGAGAATCCCTTGTGCAAATGTTTGCACGTAAACAAATCTAATAGTCTTTTTTATAGCCTCCTCTATGTCCCGAGCACGCGTCCGAACACATATTCGCAGATCGGTGTTCGGGGAAAAGCTTACAAGAAAGGTTTCGTTTATAGGCTTTAAAGCACTTCTGCATACATTCCGTTTTTGGACGTCCTAAATCCGCTTTAGTATTTTGATTCTATTGGTCTGAGCCCACGCTGACGCATCGAATAAATCCCTCTGTAATTCTGTGTAATTTTACTGATTGACGCTTCTGCGTAGACTCTTAGGTTATCCCCATATATAAATTGTGTGATAATAATTGTAGCATGTATGTAACTTGAATGCATAAAACACGCACTTGTGATCCTCAATCTGATCATCTTTGCGTTTCTGAAATGGTCGTAAAAATACAGAGGCTCTGTTGAGGAAAGTGCACACTTAAGGGAACAATAACATCTTAACAGAAGGCTAGCCATATTTTCGACAAACAGACCAGGCTGTTTGAACGCCTGGTCAGATGTTACACACAGAAATACGAGTACCCTCGATACGCTGACGTTTGTATGGAATGAGCCGACTGACTTGCATGTATATACATACAAACGGATGTGTTTATATATATATATATATATACTCCTTAGCACCTTCTATGGTCGGTGGCGGCGCATCCGAAGCCGGTTATGCAGCCCACCTTGCGGAGACCAGCAAGCTAAGAAAATACTCATCAATTGGGTATCCCCACGAATTCTGGCCACTTGCGTTTGAGACCATGGGTGGTCCTGGTGTTCGGACCAGACAGCTGATCCGCAAAGTCGGCACTTTGTTAGATCAGTCAACCGGTGATAACAGATCGTCGTCCTTTTTTAAACAACGTCTGGATCTCGACATACAACGTGGAAACGCGGCCTCCGTTCGGGGCACACTTCTGAAGTGGTCTCGGCCTAGCCTAGACGAGGCGGACACGTGATAGTCACAATACATACCCGCTAGGCACACTGGCTTAGCTAATCTCTTGTAATATGTGTTCTACAAACATAATATAATATACGAAAAATAAAGCTACTAATATATATATATATATATATATATATATATATATATATATATATATATGCATACAATTGTGCGACGATATGTACCGATTTTTCAAAATACGCCGTAATGCTCCTGATTCGGGCGGAAGAGGAGGGATTTAGCTCCGGCTCTGGTATAGCAGCTGGCTGGAATGTAGGTTCCCTCAAGCATACCCAGCTAGACACGGACTTTCTTAGCGTCAGCGACTCTTTCTCTCTCTCTCTCGCGCGCGCACACCGTGGGGATTCTCAGGCACGCGAAGCCATTGCACAACGAACAAGAGCGATGGCTGCTTGGCGTTACTCGGCTGGCTTCGTCGTAGGTTTCTAGCACGCCCTCACTCCGAGTCTCGTTTCCGATTAAATCGCTGGCGTATAACAACCCGCCTTTCAAGTCAGACGAACTCAAGGAGAAGAAGATCTTCTAGAATGTAATTAGGCAGCGCTAAAAAACATCACTCGCGATAAACGGCTGCACCCGTTCACTTCGGACTACTATTGTGCGCAAGCTCCGTCGAGCTATTTCGTCATCTCATCAAAATTGGCTTGCATCAACGGCCAACGCAACGCACTAAGCGACCTCGCTCTATTCTAGGAATATATGTTTATTTCTATATATATATATATATATACATACATACATACATTTTTACATATTCACAGGGTGCTCCTAAATTGAGCCAGACCGTACACAAGCGGCAAATGTCCCTCCTCTGTTAACACGGGCGGGAGGGGTAGTGAACGGCTTCTATCGGCTTCCACCAAAATAATTCTTGTAAAGTTGACATTTTTGTGGTTTTTCTACAGACGCTGATCGTAGTACTAAGAGCTTTCAGGTTATTAAGAATAAAAGTTAGAAACGTAGATATCTCAGGAACCTAATTTTTGTGTGTGACGATTGGCCTTCTTAGCCTTGTGTGTGACGATTGGCCTTCTAGGCAGCATAAGAACTGAGCCGCAGACCCGAGAAGATGCGGAATGTGCTGATGTCCAGCATCATCTTCCGTTGCCGCGAGAGGAGGATTTATAGCCACTTCCTGCTCATTGGATTAAAGCAAGCTTTAAGGCAAGCTTTCTCCTTGAATCTAGGCTTGATAGGTGTGTCCTGAGCTGAGCTGGAGCATCTTCAGCTCTATCGAAAATATTAAATCCTTAAATGTTGCCAAAGAATCCAAGTAACTTGACAATGACAAATTCCCACCACGGCAAAACCACGCAAGCCCTCCGCGCGCACAGGGAGCGATGTCTGAGCCCAGGATACAGATCCCAAGTAAAGGCTGAGTAGCCTTTATAGTCCCGTGCGCAGCAAACCGGCTAAATTGTCGAGAAGATCAAACCCTTCAAAAAAGTCAAACAAAAAGTACACTACTCAGCGCCGCTTAGGTAAGAAGAGCTCCCAAAAGTTCAATATTAGCCTAATGTCTTGCCCGCAAACTCGAGATAGACTTGTCGCGGTGCTCCCACGACAGTAGAAAGAGCTCGGATTTGTTCGCGTTGAATGTTAAATCGCATACTTTAAATCTCTTCCTTGCCTAAATGTCGGCTTGGCTTGTTGCCAGATTTCCCTTCAACGTTGCGTCATCAAGGTAGCACGGTTGAAATTTAGATCGAACCTTCGTTTGTAGTTCAGAGATAGCAATACGGAAAAGAACTAGCCCATACGGGTAATTTTGTTGTACCCCACACATTTACGTGAGCATTTACCCTGTTCTAAAAATTCTTCTTCTCTTCAGCGCATTCTAAAAAGAGTTTTAGCGCTATCGAACACGTGCCGAAATAGGGTGGTCCATGTGCTGGAAGGTGGCCCACTGCTGACAGAGGATCTGCAAAAACGATGGAACTTGAAGAAAACGTGCGCCTTTCACGTTTATATGCGTAGGTATTTATGGGATAGCAGCAATGGAGAGCATTGGGTGGAGGGCTAGGTGGCTGGAAGATCGGCATCTAACAACGGCCTTTGCAGCCCACGGATTCTATCACGTTCTATGCAATGTGGAGGATTTTCATAAATCACAGGTCGATTGTCGATGCTGGAGCAAATGTGATGGATACCACACATGTCCGGTGGTTTGGTCCATAGCAGAACTGGCAAAACGCTAGACTGATGGTTGTGTCGAAACAATTTGAAGTAAAGCTTTTTGACGCTCGTTGTGATACGTGATGGCCTGTGAGAGGCCATAGCGTTTCCATATTTAAATGAACCTTTCCTGCTATGTCCGCAAATGTTGCGGACATGATCCGCAAATGCGGAATGACCAAACACAGAGCCCAAGTGCGCCACCATTATGTGTCATCTTTTTCAGATTTGTTACATATAGACTCCTCACATGTGGAACACACGAGATAGATTCCCACACTTGAATCGAATCTTTGCCTTGCATTTGGAAGGCCTGGGTTCGAGACCCAGACTGGCCACTTTTAAATTGGTTTTCATGGTTCTCATATTAGACAAAGTAAATGCCGGAGCAGATTACAAATCGGCCATTGCATGGACAAACCGTACACGGGCATCTCTCTTACGAAAAACTAAAACAAACAAAAATCCGATCGATTGTACGCAAGACTAAAGCACCGGCGTGCACGAGAGTCTCTTTTTGCAAAAGTCACCCTTGAACCTCACACATAGATATACATTGATACAATGAATAACGGCAAGAGTTAGTTTATCCTTTTTACATCAGTAATAGTAGGTGGGTTTTAAGGCCATACTCAACTGCATCTTCGTCTGAGATGATTTGCTCCCCTTGCTTGGTGAAGCTAGACGATGCTCGCTACGACCTTAAGCAATGCCGATTTGTCTGGAATGCTGTTTCCAGTAGTAATATCCAAGGCTGCTCAAAGTCAACCACAATAGTAATGGAGCTTAGGGATATTTTGTTAAAGGGTTTAACGTATGCATTACAGTTGGGAGGTACTGCATATAGTCGCTGCAGCCCATATAAGTATTGCGTTTTTCGTTCCTCATCGTCATATTTCTCCGAGATTAAAAACAACACTTAGATTTTTAGCAAAACCTTGTCCGACACAACAAAAATTTGGAGTATCTTTACTGTTAAACATGACACTCCTCTAAGCGAGAATTCTGTTGTCTTTACCGATATACATAGTGTGTTCAAAACGTATCGCGACTTTTGTGTTTTTTCAAAAATTATTCATTTATTCATGAATATCTATTTTGTCCCCTTCAAAGTAATCCCCATGAGATATTATACACTTGTGCCAACGGTTTTTCCAATCTTCGAAGCACTTCAAAAACCATTTTTTTTAACCTTGTTCAGGTCCTCCTTCGATGCCGTCTTTATCTCGTCAAGCGTAGCGTAACGTCGTCCTTTCATGGGCCTCTTCAGTTTAGGGAACAAGAAAAAGTCACAGGGGGCCAGATCTGGGGAATACGGTGGCTGCGGCATCATTAGTGTGTTGTTTTTGGCCAAAAACTCGCGCACAAGCAACGATGTGTGAGCAGGGGCGTTATCGTGGTGCAAAAGCCAATTTTTGTTCTTCCACAAATCCGGGCGTTTCTGGCGGATTGCTTCGCGCAAATTGCGCATAACTTGCAGGTAATATTCCTTATTGACCGTTCTACCCTGTGGCAAGAACTCATGATGCACCACGCCCCTGCAATCGTTAATCATTAATTTTTTCGTCTGTTGTTGAAGTGCTCGGGCGTCCGGCACGCTCTTCGTCGTTCACATCTTCTCGGCCTTCTAAGAACATTTTGTACCACCGATAAACGTTGCTTCGGTCCAAGGTAGCTTCTCCGTATGCCACAGTCAACATTCGGAATGCATCCGCGCACTTAATTTCGTTTTTCACACAAAATTTGATACAGGTTCTTTGATCCATTTTTTTGAATAGGTAAAAATCGAAGACGATCCAAAACACGTGCAAGCAAAGCAGCTGTCAACAATTAAGTGAACATTCAAAATGGCCGAGCTTGTCGGCATAAGTGAGAGACATGAGTACCAACATAACGCCACAAAAAATCGAAATTCGAATATACGTAACCCCATGAAAATTCAAAAGTCGCGATACGTTTTGAACACACCTCGTACGTGAAACTAAATATTGCGAACTTAGCTTTTGCTTGAAATCGCATCAAAAATGTAGTGAGTTATCAAGCTAGTAACATCTAAGTCGGAGGCAACAAAGTTGAACTTTTTTCTATATATAGGTTGCCGGAGCACACAAACGTTTAAAACCTTGGTCTTAACAACTGGTCTAAATTAGCCGGAAGATCGCTTTCAAACTACGATTGGAAAACGGAGTTTCGTGGGCGTTGTTCCAGGGCAGTATAAATAGGTATTTAGATGAATGAACAAGCCGAGTACCTACTGAACCCGGGTAACTTGCCCGTGTAGAGGTGGGTACCTCTAATCCGCCACATAGCAACCCAGGAAGCAATGCTTGGAATCTATTGGGATCTTAGCGGTGATTGTAGGATTTGTCGTGCATGGATTTCACCAGGCGGCGTGTCAAACTAATGGCCTTCACGCGCCAAATGAAGCATGTAAGTGAACAAATTTCGATGAGCAATGCAACACACAACGCGTTCAACAATGCTCTAATTTTACATCACTCGTTCGGGTAACATGATAAATGTATATATATATATATATATATATATATATATATATCTTTTACCTAACATGGTGTGCAAATAAATGAAATAGCGGTAAAGCTGCGTCGAGATCAAGCCATCGACTATTCATAGCTACCAAGCCTGCTTTCCCACGTCCCTCTCCGGCCGGTATCTTGCATCACCTGTGAGCATCGTCAGGCACTCGTTAGGGGAACCACTCAGGCAGAACCACGACGCGCACTGGTTGTGCTGCAGTAAAATCTCTGAGACAAGTCCACCTAGAGCAAAAACCTTTATAATTTAAGCAAAGGTAAAGAACAATGCAAACGTGCAGTAAGCCAGCAGAGCGATATTTTTACTTTAGACTTTTCTTTACAGGTTACAAATAATATTGTATTTGTGTTATTCATATCTCATCCGGTACCGGAGCATCGATGTGATGCTTTATTGTTAGTGCGTCTTACGCTAGCCCTGGAAGCTCGAGTTTAGCAACGTCGTTTAGCTGTATATTGTAATGTATATTGTAAGTATGAAGGTAATTGAAGGTAACTTCAATTACCTTCATACTTAGAATATACATTTTATAGATCCTCGTAGTGTCTCGTAGATGCTATGTATGTGCATCTTACGAGTCGGCCCAAAAATGTTGAAACGGTCCAAAGTCATCTCTGCGAATTGCTCTTCAATACGTATATGCAGGTCCGTTTCTGCTCACTGGTTTATCAAGCCCATCTCTTCTGCTATTTCGCGCAGCCTCAATCAGCAGTCAGTCATCAAGAGTTTGTAGACTTCTAGCGCAATTTTCTTCTCCGAAGATGTTTTTGGATGTTCAGAACGCGATGCATCCTCGATGCCCATACTACCTCGTTTAAGTGAGTCAATCCATTTGATTATGGTACAGTAGGCCGATGCCTAAGTTCCGAAAACCGCATCTACTTTGGCTTCAATTTCCGTTGCAGTTAAGCCTTGAAAAATTTGTAATGGCGGCATGATACTCGTTCTGCTCCATTGGCAGTGGAGCGTCTAACATGCTCAAGTTGCGCGACCTGCTACAAACGCAACTCGAAGCCAATCCGTATGATACTTGCTTTTCTTATTTCCGAAGAACATCTCTATCCGGTGCCGTAGTCGGCATGAGCTTTTTGAAATAGTAGACAAGCAATGCTACGAACTTGATGTCCACCTATATACGTCTCCATATATATATATATATATATATATATATATATATATATATGACCATCGTCATCATCGTTATTGTTGATGTTTTTTTTAATAAAACAAGGGTTAAAAAGGAAGCAAAAGGCTGGGATGCAATGAAGCCTTCAAAACCGCCTTGTTGTGCTCTTCTTTCTGGCTGCACGCCAGGCAAACATGTTATTGATTATTTCATGTCTTGCAATACACTTTAGCAAACGCAATATTTATCGTATATGATTCTCCACTTGGATCAGCGCTCACAAACTGCGATACTACACGTGCGTCATTGCTCTTAAATAATGTTGACATCGACGGAAAGTATACAGCATATACAGATATCACACCCTCTACATAGCCTGTTTAGGAATCATATCTGAACGCTCTTCATCATACCTATGTGCTTGCACATGTATGGCACCCAGACGGGTGAGCAACATAAAAGTCTGGATAACACAGATGCTTCATACAGACCGTATGCACATTTGGGTCTTTGATTGTGCAACGACGGAATCGCATGTTTACAAGTACAGATGTTGATCTGATGAGATATCTCAAATTTTCAGAAAACGTATGTCAGCAGTGATACATCGATGTCCCACGCAACATTTATGGTAGCCAAGGTTGCCCCGTTGAGTTGAAAGTCCTGATCGGGAGAGCCACTAAAATCCAGTCGTCTTCTTTGACCCTTAGTTGGGGGTGACCGCAGTACTGTCTTCTCGAGATTAATTCACCTGATTACATTATCCAGCCCTTAGGCTGCTCGACTTTGTGCGGCAATTGTGTTCTTGCCTCGGATACAAATTCTGTGAATCCTCTTAGCATGAATCAGGGTTGATGATCACTGAAGAGCGGCTCTACAAGGGCGAACTTTCCACTCTTAGGCTCCGAGACAGTAGCTCTCGTTAAGTATTGAAAAAGACGTCATCGCTCGTGGGCATTGCTAAATTCAGCCATCACGGCCCGTCAGCAGTTGCACACTTAGGATCGTGGTTAGGCAAGCCGTGTTTTAGGATGTATGTCTTTGTTTTGAGATCAGGGAGTATTGACTTTGTCTAGTATCCCGGGCGGCCCGGCGGAACTGCTTTTTATTTGCTGGCTCTACTTGCTTACGGTATCTGTTCTGCTGATTAATAGTCCCTCCGTCCAAACTTTATTTAAGGGGCATCTTTATACTAGATATTTTACTCTTAAGTCCCAGGGCCTGTCGATCCCTGTGGCGTGGCGCGTTCGCCTGCGCCTCGCGACCGACCGGTGGAGACACATAGGTGAGCGGGTCCGAGCCCCACCGTTGCACATTTGTATTTATGGGGGTCCGTGTATAAAGTAATGCGAAAAGCAGTTCCGTGGACATTAAATCTTGGCTGAAAGTTAGCCCGAAAAACGTTTTTCTTTTAAGTCTGAGGGACTCTGTCTAGAGAGGACTTGCATGGCTGCTGTGGAAGCTATGCGACTTTTCCCGCGCATGAGAGTGCGGCATATATCATGATGCTATCTGCGTAAAAAAACGGCGTCGCGAATCAGTTATTCATCTGGCCCGTGGGAGGATTTTCGCAGCTCTGCTAAGGTTTTGGCAGCTTTTTTTGCTGCATAGTGCACATGAGGTGTCTGCCGTCTTGTCGGATATCTGCCAGGGCTTCGTTGGCTGTTCCTTCGAGCAAACACTCGTTACGGGCGGTAACGATCACTATCAGATCGTCTGCGTAATCTCCCGGGCGATGTAGGAGTCTAAGAGCTCAATCGTAGGCTACATATTCCACAGGGCTGGTCCTAGTACTGACTCTTGGGGGGACCGGCTGTGCCTGCATAGTACACTCCGGTTCTTTTAGGTACGATGCTGGGATGCGTCGTAAGTATGGAGATACGTCTCGGGTTCGGAAACCGCGCTGATTTTCCGACGGCGCCCCTTGCCTTCTAGTTCTGTCATTAATCGTCCGTTGACAATGTTCTCAGCTGCTTTAAACAGGCAATAGAGCATAGTTCTGGATCCGTATGCGGAGGGGTTTCCTTGTGATTTTCCGGGCTTCGGTATAGGAGTCAAGCGTGCAACGTCGTAGGATAATCTCTGCTTGTGAGCATTTTATCATCATATCTTTGGGTGGCTCCTTAAAGTATGCGTGCTGTTTACGGGAGGACCACAATTGCGCGCGGTCCATTTCTTGGCCACGATTCTGACCTCTTGGATTGATTTTGGCTTGAAGGTAAGGTCTAGAGATTCATCGAAGATCAAACGGTGGTCGGTACTTTGTTCTGCGGCATGTGCATACTTGTCGCGAGCGGTGGCAGTTCCTTCGCCTTTCGGCGATCTGGCTATTACACCAGTAGCACAGGGGTTATTATGTTAGCACTTTGGAGTGAATACTTGTCTCGAGGCGAACGTGTGGTCACGGGTTATTTAATCCAGGATTAGACCAGTTCAACAATGTACCCCGAACAGATGCTGCATTTCCTCGCTGAAGGTCTGAAGCCTCTGACACAAGAATTCGAATGCTGTCGAGTCTTCCGTATCGAAATATGAGGGCTTCTTTCTACCCACGAGCTAAATCAGCTTGAGTGTGAGGGGGCCTGGACCTACCAAAGTCTCGAACGCCAACGGACTAAATCGGTGTTTTGTTGCGTCCTCAAGTATATATATATATATATATATATATTGTGACGATTTAATATTCATTTACAGTACGTTTGCACACTCGGCAGTGCTCGCCTTAATACAAATGGTGGTAAAAAGATGTCACGTGAGATTAAGAATCAGCCGCCCTCTGTGTCCTTGCTTGATGGCAGCCCCCGCTCTTATGGACTCGGTGCGAGCGGTATATATATATATATATATATATATATATATATATACCTGTATAGAGCTCGTGGTTGCCGTTGGTTGTCTATCAAATCAAATGTCGGCCGCACAGTTAGTCGTCGGAGTATACGATTCGCTCGTTTGATTTTGTAGACCTAGATAGACCTTTGTAGACCCTGGGCGACCCTGAGAAGCTCAGCAAATGAAAAAAAAACCCACAACAACGATGAGGAAGGACACCAACAACCACCAACCACCATCACCACCTGTTGTCTGGTCGCCGACAGGCTGTCACAGCGGTAACAGCAGTAGCGGCAGCAGCCGCCGTAGCGTCAGCAGCAGAAACAACGGCAGCTCCGGGACGCGATCGTCGTCGGTCTGAGTTCAACAGCCGGCGACCGTAACGGCGTAGTTATTGTTTGCCTCCTCTTCCTCCTGGTGGTGGAAGCCGCGGGGGCGGCGATGACGACGACAACAACAACAACAATAGCCACGACAACAACAATAGCCATGACAACAACAGCAGCAACAACGACAGCAACAACGACGGCAACAACAACAACAACAGCCACAGCAACAACAACGACGACGACGGCTATTCCTCAACTTGACTTCATCAACAGCAGCACCATTGTCAACCCCTCCTCGCCCTTGTCATTATCACCACTAGCAACATCACGAACATCACCATCATCATCACGGTCGTCTTAATCCCGCAGCAGCATCTCTCTCTCTCTCCCCTGTTGTTTTCCCGCTGCTGCTGCTGCTGTTGTTGTTGTTGTTGTTGTTGTTGTTGTTGTTGTCACCGCTATCGCCGCTGCTTCTGCTGGTGCTGTCACCGGCACCAGCACCGACCCGAACAAGCACCGACCCGAACAAGCACCGGCCGTATTTTCACCACCATCTGGCCTGTGGGTCTATTATATGATGATGATAATGATGACGACACTGATGATGATGATCTGGCTAACTAACTGGCCAAGGCGTCGCCAGATGGCGCTGTTTGGCACCACCACCACCGCTGCTGCTGCTGCTGCTATAGAGCTGCAGACGCGGCTGTAGCGGCGGCGGCGCTGCTGCTGCTGGAGCCACTGCCAGCCGTGAGTCGTGACGTCGGCCAGCAGCGGCGAGGAGGAACCGGGTCACGTGACGACGATGATGCCGGCGGCCCCAGCAGCGTCAGCGGCAGCGTCAGCGGCAGCAGCAGCCCTGAGCGGGTGAGTGAAAATTTTGGCGCGAATCGGTCTGTCAGAAGAGATCTGACAATCGGCG
>QVRM01000828.1:0-27353 GCA_003439945.1 Dermanyssus gallinae
AAGCTGCAGATGATGGGAGGTCATCTATGCCTGTATATTATTCTAGCGCCGCGTTAGCAATTTCCTCTAAAATAGTCGTTGTTCGGCGAGCCGTGACAAGAAGGGCAACATTATCGGCATACGCGACGGTCTACAATGCGTTCCGGAAGCCCCCCGCAGGAAATCATCGTAGGCCAAGTTTTATAGAGCTGAGTCAAGAATGAAGCGCTGCCGCACGCCTACTGTCACACTGTGGCTATGCCCTGTTAGGATCGTCCTGTCGTTCAAAGGCTGCTCCCCCTAGGCACCTCGTTCCAACCATTGTATCGCTCTTACCTCTATCTCCTGGATTTTCAGAGGCCCCCTTGAGTGTCAAGATAGCGTCGAGCCAGTTTTTGCTTTCTTCCATACCTCCGCTGACATAATTACATGGTGGGCGACGTCCCTGGTTGAAGAGATGCCCCTTATGGCCGTTTGAACCTACGTCCCGTGCTGCCCTGAGAGCCTTGCAGCGCAGAACAGTGTGGTCAGCGTCGTCCGGCTGAAAGTCGCCTCATACAGATGTCACTGTTTGTCTTTTTTAATACTTATCACTTAGCTTTGGAACTGACAGTGTCCGGTCGGCACATGCGTGGTACAATAGGGACAGCTCGCTATGTTCGCAATTTCCGAGGTCTGGTATTAGACTTCTGGTCTAGCTCCCCTTGGTAACCCCGGGTCCTACCTCCGCCCATTCTTTCTGCCAGGTCTCAATGGTGGCACTCCTGGCGATAGTCAGATCCAACTCTGCATTGAAAATACGCTTGTTTTTTCCCCCCGCAAACTGACCACATGATAGCATCTTAGCTGGGACCATGAGGGCATCGATCGACACCGTCCGGTATGTGCAGCTTACCCTGATTGCCAGCGTCCGTCAGGCTGACCTTATTGCTTCTATTTTCTTCTATCGGTTTTTTGCCGTTCTTACGTACAGTTCCGTTGATCCGAATAAAGAATACGAGAATATTCTAGCTATAACCATGAGTGCAAGATTGTCGGCGTACGCTAGCGTCTTCACTCCGTTCAGGAGAATATCTACCTTGAACACACCACGTCGTAAGCCAGATTCCACAGCACGGTCCCCAAAATAAAACCCTGTGGGAAATCATCTGACGGAGGTGAGCGTTTTTTTCTTCATTGCTTCTACAACTACGTAATTTCATTCATTAGCTGCATGTAATATAGGATGTGAGTTAGGTTGGCCTGTGATCATCGGCACGTTTATTCAGAAACAAAGTACGAAGGTTCCATAACAAGACAACTTACGTATACCATATATGTGTATGTATACCACGTATATGTATATGGTACATATACGTGTACCATATACAATTCAAACGTTTATAGCCTATATTATTTGAACAACAACTAATAACTCTACAATTGTACCATTTTATAATTATAAAGCTACGGCTCGCTCAAAGCTCCTTTTGCATGACCGGACGCCAGGTTGGCACTTACGAACCCACCTATAAAGCCGTTGTGTTATATTATGAACTATTCTGCATACACCTATACGTAATGTCTTTGTGTTATGCTTAACGAATCAGGTTGTCACCATGATATAATTCAGGTATGCAAAATGCTTATTCAATGTTCTAATGAGGTCTCAAAATCTATTTTAGCCCGCTATTTTGCTCAGTAGGCATATGTTTGCTGTTGTTTTTGAATTTACAGTTGGAGTTGTAATTCTATTACCCTCTTGCCATTGGTTTGTTATGTTGGACTATGGTTGGTATACAGCAGGAACGTTTTGGACCTCTAGTGAAAAGTGACTGCACTCGACCGGATATTCTTTAATTTTCCGGTAAATTCTTATCAATCAATCTACATGTTCAATCTCTCTAATTATCAAGATTTTGTAGCTACAAGAAGCGTACAACGTGCTGTCGTGAGCGAACTCGGTCCTTATGTATTCAGGTCAGTTTTCTATATACTACATATGTATATTTATATTCCTCAAGTCTTAAGTAATATGATGAAAGCGTAGCTCGTTATGTGTATGTCCAACAAAATCAGCAATATAAGACGCTAACACGATATTCCTGAGAAGGCAACGTGGGGCCTAAATTTGTAGGCGTTACATCGTTTTGTCCTTTCTTTAGTAGCTTATTTAGGCAAACGCTTGCTGCTATCGAGCCGTAAGGCCCTGATAGATACAAAACACTTAGATTCCATTTTCTTTATTCACACCATAGTTTTCTTGTCTTACATGTCTGTGCTTTCGTACACTCTTTTGCAGTTATACGAAGTAAGTTTCTGAAACTTGCGCGTTTTTTTCCTTTGCGGTTGAATATAATGTGCGTACTGTGTATAGCTCAGTACAGTATTTTCTAATCTACATAGTTATTTTTTAACGGATCTTAACCGACTTGCCTCTTTTTGTCTGAATTACACTTGACCCTTTCTCCTGGTATGATTTTTGTGCTGTGTGCTTGAGCTTGGGATGGCAATTCGGTAGAAAACAGGAACAATTTTACATACACCAGATCTGTCGCACCTTGGCATTACCCTTACCAAGCTAATTATAGTATTCGTTGGAATTTAATGGACATTTTACCATAAACGAGCTTTATCATCAAAACCCTAGTAGGCATGATTATACGTGTTTTCCAGAAAGAAGCACATCTCTTTTTAAACTTCATGGGTATGTTTTAAGCGGACGTCACGGGACTGTCTTCTGCTTTTCCAAGAGTATCTTTGCTAGTAATTATGTAGTAGTATAGTAGTTTTATTACCCAATTATTGGTTTACGAATATATATTACAGACGTCGTATTTCCAGAGTTGGCACAACAAAATTGCTCTTTCACAACGCTGAAGGTGATATAGATCACACGAATGGTCACAAAATTTACATATACACTCCGGCGAGATCTCATGTAACTTCTCGCGCACACAGGTCTTCAGATGGAAACCGTGGACTGCAAATCTGGTCATTAGATGCCGGTTCATATAACTGCAGGCTGTCCACGAATCCGACATCATTGCTTATGTTTCATAAAACAGCAAAATACAATTCCGACAAGGAGGAAAACTAACCCAAGTCGATGAGTTCCGACTGGAAACAGGAATAGTCGAAATCGTTCCCTACTTACTTATATAGACCGTCGATGGAGGTTGTTGTTATCTTGTTTAACCTGAAGATTGCACCCATCGTATCTTTCCGTGTTCAGGTGATTTGGCCTTAATTCACGAGATGGAACTCCAGGGCGTTTGATCAGCCCAAAGCCAGTTTCATAAAGAGAGCACTGAACGTCCACCGCACTAGCCTGAATAGGTTAGTGTACGTATTGGCATCGCCGCCGTTATCCGTTGATGACTTTTTTCTTGTTTTTTTTTGTAGAAGTGGAAAATGTTTTATGCACACCCTCTGATGTTAATGAAAGGTAGTGTGGGACTAAACGCCAGGGGGAGCATAATATTCAATCCGATCTGCACGTGCTACCCACTAAAAACCACCTCTCCCACCTTTTCCTGGTTCGGAATTATCAACCATCGCCTCGAGACCAGGAGAGGGGAGCTCCCCTCTCCTGGTCTCGAGATAATTGTGGTCCCGTGCTGCAACCCTCTCCTTAGTCTACGAGTATGTCCCCAGCAGGGAGTGGGTCCTGCCCGGGAGTGGACACTAGAGGCCTAGTGTTAAATCGCGATCTGCGGCGATCTTCCGGGCGAAATTTTTCGCGCATAAGCCCGTCTAGGTATTGGATCCCAGCGTGCCAGTCCGTTGTCGACTTGAGCATGCTGGCCACGATGGTCGTAGTCGGGCTACCTTTGTAAACATAGGAGGAGCCCGTGCGGTAGGCCGCATGGGCCTCGCAGTTCTCTACGGTGTGCGCCGCGTCGTCGGGTGCGCCTGTGGTGCAGAGAACGCAGGTATCTGTATTCGCCTTGCCTATGCGGAAGAGGAACGACTGGAATTATCCATGCCCTGTGAACACTTGCACGGAGTAATATGTAAGTGCTCCCTTGAGCTTATACCAGAATTTGAGGTCACTGATTAAACTTCTTGTGTAGGCCCCTCTGGTATCCCCAGCTGGTGGGTTGGACCACGTGCGCGCCTATGTGTCCAGGAAGTGCTCCCGTGCTTGGGTCCAGGAAGTGTCGCCGTCCTTCTTGCGATTTCTTCTTTCTTCGGCAAGTATGTCCCAAGGGATCTGGCAGACGAGCGCCAACAGGACGTCCGTCGAGACAGTCCGGTAGGCCCGCGTGACCCAGATGGTCATCGCTGTTTGGGAGCTTCGTGTCATGCGCCGTGCCTTTGCGGTCCGCAGCGCCTCTGCCACGTCCGCTAGGAGCAGCCGCTTGGCGTGCGTCGCGCCTCCTCGCGAGAAAGGATGCGTGCAAGGTTGGTAGAGATCTTTGTGACCTTCTGGATGATGCTCTGGATGTGTGGCAGGCCAGTAAGGCCTGTGTCTAGCGTTACGCCTAGGTACCTTGTCTCCCGTTTGATAGTCAGCCGGTGCCCTGCAAGTTCTAATGATGCTTGCCTAGTACGATGGCGGCCAGTTAGGATTACCTCGGCCATCTGAGGGGCCAGCTCCAGGTGATTGTCGGCCATCCACTTCTCTGTTCCGACAAAAGCCGTGTTTGCTCGCGCCTCAAGCATTGCCTCCGTTCTTGCGGTGACCACCAGCGCCAGATCATCGGCGTAGGCGATTATGTCCACCCTGTCGGGCAGGTCGTCTAACCGCAGGACTCCGTCGTATGCTATATTCCAGAGAATCGGCCCGAGCAGTGAGCCCTGCGGGACGCCCGCCGTGACAGGCTGGACCTCACCGTCGGCCGCGTCAAGATACGAGGAAATAATCCGTCGCATGTAAGGGGATATGCCTCTCTGTTCAAGCGTGTCCATTATTACTCTCCAATTCGCTGTATTGAACGCGTTTCGCACGTCAAGCAGGATAAGTAAAACGTAATTGCGCATCTTAAGTGTCCGTTGTTGTTCTGTGTAGGCTTCCTGAAGTACTCGTTCGACGGCATCGAGAGTCGATCGGCTCTTGAAAAAGCCGTATTGGTTGTCCGACAGAGCGGCTCTCTCCTCGATATCTTTGTTCAGGCGTCTGACCAGCACATTCTCGAAGAGTTTGCTGATTGTGTTGAGTAGACATATGGAGCGGTGGGTCGAAAATTATCCCGCTGCTGCGTTCAGTTTCGGTATAAGAGTCAAGTGAGCGCGCTTCCACTGGGATGAAAAACGACCGTTCTGAAGTAAGCGTGTGAAAAGCCGAACGAGAGTTTTTGGATGATTTTGCGCCAAGATTTGTATGACCCCTGGGGGAACCCCGTCCGGCTCAGGTGCTTTTCCAGTCGCAAGGCGTTCCGCGGCATGTGCCACTTCCTCGGAGTTCACTTCCGGGATCTGGTCAGAGTCTACCTCGATGTTTTAAGGGGGGCGGGCTGGCTGCTAGGGGAAGTCAGCGGTGATTAGGTTTCGTACTTGCTCTGTGGGGAGCGGGGGGGGGCGGCTTACGGAGGTTTCCCATCACCGTGCGGTACGGAATGCCCCAGACGTCTGACTCCACTGACTCAAACAGCACTTTGCAGGACTCGGCCTTCGCTCTGCCTATTAGCCGTCGCAGACGCAGGCGTTTGATGCGATACAGCTGTTGTAGTCGGCCAGCACGGTCGACCGCGTCAGCTAGCTGGCGGTCATTATGGCTGCGTTGACGGCGTTTCGCCAACCACGACCGGGCCCGGGTCATGATGCGGTTTGCGCGCACGCAGTCTGCGCGGGCGGTCCCGATTTCTGGGCTCCACCAGTGTTTAGCAAAGGCTGTCCTTGGACCTCCTTGTCTGGCCGGACCGCCGGCCGCCTGACATGCCATTGTAATGATCGCCGTTAGATCGTCCTCATCGAGCGGCGTGTCGCCGAAGCGAGTGAGCCGACTCTTGAAGGTGCCTGCCAATAGTTCCTTATTGATGTGTCGCATTTGCCAGTATCGGCGGTCCAGCACGCGCGGGTAATGTCTGTTTTGCGACGTTATCTAAAAGGTGATATAGCGGTAGTCGCTGAGACTCTCCTCCGCCTCCTGTATCACCCAGTCCTGGATGCTGGCTATCGCAGCCGAATCCGCTAGCGTCAGATCAAGGAAAGATATCTGGCCGCGACGCGCAAACGTCGGCACGTCGCTGTTATTGGCAAGTGCGAAGCCCCGGTCCGACAGCCAGTTCAGTAGGATCTGTCCTCGGTCCGTGTTGCGGCGACTGCCCTACGCGACGTGTAATGCACTAAGTCGCCTGCGACTATTAATGAATGGCTAGGGTACTTGCTACCGTCCTGTTTAAGGAAAATTAGCAACTGTATAGTCCGCAGTTAAGATCCGGCAGATAAGCCCATGAGAATCCGTTCCCCTGGCCGTGGCCCGTGATGGACAGTGCAGCCTCCTGTCCAGTCCACCAGATGGCAGCGTCGCAGGAATTGTCTGTTCATGCGTTGGCTAGATTCCTCAAGAGAGCGGCATTTGGCTCTGAAATAATGCAGAGGGCGATTCGATGTTGTACAACGTACGACTCCAGCAGGTCATGCGCGGATCTGCAGCGGTTAAGATGCATTTGCAGAATCTTGATCATTTTTGTCATGAGAAGACACTGAGCCTACATGATGCCAGTCGACGCCGCCGTCATCCGCCGGCTGGGTGGCGGTCTTACGACGAGAGCGTCGCTGGTTCAGCGGGGCTGGCGTAGGGAGTGTCTTTGTGGATTGTGCGGCCTCTGCCGGTGCTGGTAGTCCGTCGGCTGAAACTGCGTGTTTTGGCCGGTCTTTATCCGCTCGCCCTCGCAACTCCAGTAGATTTGTCCTGTATGTTGAGCATGCCATACTGTCCGCTCGATGACCCGGAACCTCGCACACTATGCAGCGGGAGGCCTCGGCCGTGCAGGCCGCGACGGCATGTTCCGGTAATCCGCATCGGCGGCAGAGGCGTGAAGATATAAATATATTTATATATATATATATATATATATATATATATATATATGCGTGAGCGCACGCAAGACTAATGCAGTGTCTATTTTTTTGCAGGTAAATCATATTTCGTCTGGTCGATCTTATATTTTGCCGCCTTCATCATCGTCAGTGCCCTCTATACTCGGTCGCTAACGGTCGCCTTCTCCACTAACACCAATCTAAACAAACAGCATGCACGGCACATTTAATGCATGTGATTGACCTCAAGGTCAACTCAACCAGAGCGTTACCTCTAAATCTAATTCAGGAAGATCGTGGTTCCTCTTGCCCCTGACATTACAGAGTTGGCCCCAAGCATCAGCCTCGGCGACAAACCCGAATGCCAAACCGTCAAGAAGGGAAGGGGGGAACGATCCAGAGTGCAAATACAGGTATATCGCTACATTATGTGGCAACTTTGCAAAATATATATATATATATATATATATATATATATATATATAACGCAGACATGTATTATTAGTGCACATGTACGTTTAATACATGTACACACTTCCACACATATATTGTATATGTATATGCATAATACAAGTATTTGTGTATGAATATACGTTCCAGGCGTTCCTGTCAAAATAGGAAAAACAATAATTCCCAATTATATTAAAGGTTTTTACTTTAGATCTACGCTGAAACAAGTAGCTAGGTCGCTCGTTGTTATTTTAGTGGTTTGTTTTAAATACCGCTCTTCACCCTGTCACGTCTCCTTCACTTATATATATATATATATATATATATATATACGTTTATTAGGGTATTCTTGCCTATGTGTGCTATTGTTTTGTTATAAATATAAGCATATGGAAAAGTGTGTTAGTTAATGTGAGAGGAACAAAGTGTAGCGGCAGAATAGCAGGTTCATTCAGCTGAAGTTGACCCGCTTCGACTTAAGCATTTCATTTCTGCCACGCAAGTCACGTGGCCAATCAAGCAGCGTCGTTTTGTGTTCATCCATTTATTCATGAAATTGTCACACGTATGGCAATCACTATGCATCCATCAATGTGTGAAACTCATAAAAACACGCTTCTCCCATCACTCATGGGTGATTTTTTCTACAAAAGCTGCTCGAATTTCAGCGACTCGGCCATTCCGCCATAGCAATTTATACCGATAGCCAACCTCAACAACAACAGACGTGTAAATAAACGACAATGACCTTGTTATTCCTTACTTTGATATTAAGTGGCTGCGTCTTTAATTGATAAAAATCATATATATGTGTATATATGAGAGTGCGATGAGTTTATTTAATGTTTCATATGTTAATAGTCAAATAAATGTTGTTACTGCTACGGCATTTCTGGCAGTCCTTCCCCCGGCGATGGAAGCGACCCTACTACCGCCACTGCGTTTCCACGTTGAACTTCTATGGAGATACGCTGCACCAGGTACTCCCCGGCTCGCGCATCCTTTGTCACAGCAGTTACCCTCTTTCCAAGCTCCTTGAGGAACTTGACGGTCGCCTCACCCATTCGCCCTAGTGTTTTCACGGCGATCGGCTGAATTATGTATTGCGGCGAGAGCTCCCTGTACTTCGACACTTTGCAACTTTTAGCAAGACGTACGCTCGCGCCAGCTTCCCGACTTGTGAGTGCAATGTAACTGTTGGCGAGTGTACATGAAACCGTCGCGTCCCACACTAGCAGACGACCCCGTTCCCATGGTGCTAGGGTTTTTTCATCCGGGTGTAGAAGGCGGTTGGCGCACATACAGAGGGGCTCTTTCATTGAAGAAATCTGAGCGCTCTGCAGAGCACGGTGTACGACATCGTTGATGGCGAAATGCCTTAAATGGCGACCGGCACTGAACCGGCTGTAGCGGTAACTTTGGACCGACAAAGGTTGCAGACGTGCTCTGCGCAGACAGCCTTCCTAAGCCGCAGACCAGAGACGATGCGAAGTGTGTTATTGTCCAGCATCGTCCCCAGTTGCGGCAAAGGGAGGGCCTGCAGCCACTTTCCGCTCATTTGATCAAAACAGGCCTTCTGGCGAGCTTTTCCTTTTAAGTCTAGGGTTTGTGCTAGAAGCGCGTCTTTCTTCTTTTTTACCACCAAGTGGTTCAGTGCTCCCTGAGTTTTTCGCTCGCGGGGCTCTCCCGAGCAAACTCAAAACTCTTCCAGGGCCTCATCGGAGGCCCTGGCCAGCTGAACTGGAGTATCTTCAACTCCAATCGAAAGTCTTAAATCCTTGAATGTTGTGAAAGATCCTAAGTAGCACGATAATGATAAATCCCTAGCACGACGAGTCCCTAAGCCCCCGCGCTCACAGGAAGTGATGCCTGGGCCCAGGATCCAGATCCCAGGTGAACGTTGAGTAGCCGTTCTAGTCCCGTACGCAAAATGTCGTCGAACTTGTCGAGAAGGTCAGTCCTTTTAAAAGAAGGTGAACAACGCAAAAGATACGTCAGGCGAGGAATGGAGAGACTTTGTCGCATGAGGTAAAGCGCCGGGTGGACATCTAGGGTTTGAAGTCTGCTGCACCATCGGCTGACTTCAACAAGTTTTCTGCGCAGTACACCCTGCAGCGCCGTATCGGTAAGGGGGGCTCCCAGAAGCTCGATATTGTCCTCGGCTGCTAATTGAATGTCGGGTAGTATTCCCCGCAAGCTTAAAATAGGCTTGTCGCGGTGCTCCTCTGACAGTAGAAAGGGCTCTCATTTATTTGCGTTGTGTGTTAAGCCGGAGCACGCTTGAAATTCCTGAACTGTCTTGATGTCTGCCTGGATCGTTGCCAGGTCACCTGCCAGCGTTGCGTCATCAAGATACCACGGTCGAAACTCAGATCGAAGCTTTGCCTGTAGTTCAGCGATAGCGATACAAAAAAGGGCTGGCCCACACGGGTCGCCTTGTTGTACCCCACACATCGACTTGAGATATTTTTACAGCATTGAGTAAGTGATCTTGACAAAGCATGTTAAAGGCGTTTTGCTCCTCCTTTTATCCCGCACCCTAGCCACTAGCTCGAGAATAGCCGTCATAGCTTTTTTCATTAAAATCTTACCGACCAGTCGACGCAGGGTAAGCCCCACGGCGATTGGCCGAATACCCCCCGTCCTTTTTGCGAAGGGCGATTAATGTTGCGCCGTAAAAAGTGGATAGCGTGAACTCTGGAAGTCGCCCGTTGACTTCTAGAATAACCAAGTGACGTAACGCTTGCAACAAAGGGTTGCTATCATCCTGGCGGCAACCGATGAGATCTTTCAGATGCCGAGGGCGAAGACCATCCGGACCGCCACTAGAACTGCTTAGAAAACTTCTAATGGCGATTCGAATCTCCTCAGTCGTGACATCAATTTCAGACGCTGGGGGTGCCGGCGTCGGCGCCTCAGGGTACGCTGTGTCCGTGGGGTATGCGGGGTGCTTGCTCTAGTATTTGCGTCGATTGGGGCAGTCAGGGTCCGAGCAGCGGAACAGACGTCCCCCTGGGACAGCTTGGACTTCACGATCTTTGCTCTACGACTGGCGTCGTCAGTACTTGTAGCTTGCGAAGGTCGTCCTATGGTTACGCGAGGATTCTCTCCCAGGCGTGCGCCTCTGCGAAATCTAAGTAAATGTTTTCATAGGACCGAGGTAAGCGTGCGCCCCTTCTCCTTTTTTGTCGGTATACTAAACATCACTGTTGGAAATTCTATCAATTGTTCCCAACTGTGCTGGCTGACCACCGAGCATACCTCGTTGATAGTTTTTGATAGTTCGACGACAATTTTTTTTATTAAACTACGGGGAATGCACGATATCATCTTTACGACTTTCTTTTTGACTTGATAGCGGCAGCCTTTGATACGTACGTTGAAAAGCTATTTCCTGCCGGGTTTGAAGAATGTGTCGAAGTGGCGTCTGTGTGAGCTGTTGCTTGTGGTTGAATGGATGAAGTAAGCCAGCGCCTTATATCTGATTGACCATTTAACATGATGGCGTTTGCGAGTTTGTCCCCTCAAGCTCTCTAGTCGAGGCTCGAGTCCTCGCACTAGACTCTGTAGAAACTGTAGAAAAAAATCAAACTTTTAGAAGACTTAACCGCATCTTTTAACCAATGCGCTAAGCTCTTAATTATAACGGGAGATTCTAATGCCTCCGCCGGCGCGTGGGGCTCCGCCACTACGAACCGGAGAGGACACGCAGTCCTCGAATGGCTGGCGGCCATGGACCTAGTCGTTCTTAACACAGGTGCTCCTACATTCCACAGGGCAGGGAGCACCTCTTGTATAGACTTAACTATCACACGCCGGACAGACCCCACAGGATTTTAAACTGGAGAGTTTTAAATGACGAAGAATCCCTTAGTGACCACCATATAATCGAATTTTACGTGACGACCAGCTTAAAGCAATCAGCTGCAAGGCTGCATCCGCCTATGAGGCGTCAGGGAACCGCCGAACTCCGGGAGTCCCTTAGGACCTGCATAGGCCCGGATGGCCCGCCCGCTTCGATGACGGGTTTCCAGAAGCTCTTAGAGACCGCGTGCAGGGCTCCCTCGGGGCGTGGCACGAATTTTAGGCGCCGCGGAACATTAAAGTACTGGTGGACTGCGGAGATCAGACATCTAAGGAAGAGGCGCCTTTGAGAGAGGCGCCTTTTTACGCATGCCCGGAGGCGTGCACCCGAGGGGAGGTATACCCTGTACCATGGCGCTGAGTACAAGAGGCTGAGGACCCTCTTACACAGGGAGATCTCCAGAAGTAAGGAACGCTCCGGGAGAGCCTCTCTTGAAGAACTGGAGGACGATCCCTGGGGCCGTCCATACAAAATGGTAAAGGGGTGCCCGCCTTTTAAATGGAGAGTGGACCTCACGCCGGACGAGGCCCAAGAGGCAATATCAGTCCTCTTCCCAAAACATTCTCCCTTTGACCGCGCCCCCTACCTGGAGGCCCCAGGGACGGAAGAACAGGATCCTCCAGAGGTCACTTGCAAGAGGTGTACGAAGCGGCGGCACGCCTTAAGGAGGAAAAGGCACCAGGCCCCAACGGCGTTCCGGTCTCCGCGGTCAAGCTACTAATGACAGAATACCCGGAAGCAGTAGCCGCCGCGGCGACTAGGATGTTCCGGACGGGCTCGTTCCCTGCGGCATGGAAGGCCGCAAACCTCGTTCTCATACCCAAGGACCCCGGCTCCTACCGCCCGATATGCTTACTCGGCGCCCTGGCTAAAGCATTCGAGTCCATCGTGGAGGCACGCCTCCGGGACTTCGCGGAGGGGAGCGACCTGCTGTCAGACACCCGGTACGGATTCCGCAAGGGCTACTCAACCATCGGCGCCATAAAGCGGATTCAGGCGCAGGTTAAACTCCTCCGCGAGTCCCCGCCTAGAAGACGGGACTTGTTCCTTGCGATTTTACTGGACGTAAAGAACTCTTTTAACAGCCTACTGTGGAAAGTCATCCTAGGGACTCTCCACAGGAAAAAGGTCCCCTTTTATCTTCGGAAGCTTTTATCAAATTATCTACATGACAGAACAATCCAGTTCCACGGGTCCGTTTCTAACATGACTGCAGGGGTGCCACAGGGATCCATACTTGGCCCCCTGCTATGGATTATAACCTATGACGACGTACTGCGGCTGAGGGATCTCCCCCCGGCGTCAACCTCCTTGCCTACGCTGGCGACCTCGTCCTAACCGTCCAGGCTCGGACCGCGGATCTGCTGCAGAGCCGTGCGAACGAGGCACTTGGCGACGTCGCCCGCTGGAGGCAAGAAGCGGGGCTCGCTCTCGCCCCAGCCAAAAGCGAGGCGATACTCTTGGTGGGCCGAAGAACATGCCCCGACCTTAACCTCCGCTTAGATGGCCAGGAGATCGTACTCGTCAACCACGTAAGGTACCTCAGGGTTACCCTTGACAGGGGTCTCCGCAGTACCGAACACGTGCGGCGGGTGACGGAAAAGGCAACGAAGACAGCCAATGACTTCGCACGCCTCATACCCAACACATATGGTCCACGGCAGCTGAGAAGACGAATAATTATGTCCGCGGCCAAGTCGGTTGCCCTGTACGGAACTCCGGCCTGGCCCACCAACACACTAAAATTCAGCGCAAACAGGACTCGCCTGCGCCGGGCCCAGAGGGTCGGAGCTCTCAGGGTAATCTCAACGTACAGGACGGTCAGCTCCGCGGCGGCCTTCGTCCTTGCCGGAACGATCCCGTGGGATTTAAAGGCAGCCGAGCGCCGCCGCTTATGGGATAACCCAGGCCTTAAAAAAGACGAGGCACGTCAACGTACAATCGACCTCTGGCAGGAGGAGTGGGAAGGCCTCAAACAGGGTGCCCCAGGCGCCAACCTCCGCACCCTGATCCCAAATAACAGAAGCTGGCTTAACCGGCCGGGGGGAAATTACATTCCACACAACCCAAGTCCTCACAGGTCACGGCGACTTCCAGTCGTACCTGTTCAGGATTGGAAAGGTCCCCAGCCCCACGTGCGTCCACTGCGGCGATGGACTCGACGACACTCCAGAGCACACGATGCTTAGGTGTTCGTCACGTGCGGAGCAGCGCGCAAGCCTAACTGAGTTTTTAAGTAACAATCCAGCTCTCCATGCTCCAGCTATCCATGCCGCACGAGCCTATCTTGAATCTAGGTCAGAAGACATAGTCATGGTCAAACTAGATTTTCAGAATGCTTTTAACAGCGTTCGACGTGACCATCTTTTAAAAGCTGTTGTATCCCATGCGCCTGATTTATACCACTACATTGTGCAGGCATACAGAAACCCAACTCAACTGCTATTGATGGACCACGTCATACTCTCACAGTCGGGCCTGCAGCAGGGCGACCCATTAGGGCCTCCACTGTTTTGCCTCGCCATCAAGGAGCTAATAGACTCTCTCGAGTCCCCATTTAATGTATGGTACTTAGATGATGGCGTGTTAGCCGGTGACCCTTTAATAGTGGCCCGCGATATTCGAAAAAAACTGGATTTCGCAACAAAAAGCGGGCTATGTCTCAACCCACAAAAATGTGAACTTTTTGTGTCGGGATCATCAATATCCGACTTCTCGATCAGACTGATAACCGACCTTCTTCCAGAATGTATCAGGACAAATAAGGCCAACCTTACTTTATTAGGCGTGCCACTTCTTGACGACGGAAAGGAAGAACAGTTATCTGGCTGGGTGGATAAGTTAAAATCCTCCTCAAGCCGCTTGGGTCTTTTAGGTGCACACAGGGGATTGTTCTTATTAAGGTCTTGCTTCTCGACAGCACGGGCAAACCACCTGCTTCGTGGGATTGACCTAACGCAAGATTTAAATATTCTAGAACAATTGAACACCCACACGTTGAACTCCCTGTCTTCCTTACTTAACCTAAGTTTACCAGAGACAGCCCGCAGACAAGCCCTTCTGCCAGTGGCAAAAGGAGGCCTAGGCATTCCAGACGCTGTCTTGGTCGCAGGTCCCGCGGTAGTCGCTTCAATGTCTAGTACCTGGCATAGGGCGTCAAAGATACTAGACTTCCCAGCCGTCGAGCGGTTACGTTCTCTACTAGAAGATTCTAAGGAGTGTCTCTTGGCACGCACTGGAGCACACCCTCCAGAAGAACCTACTTCCCAGGCAAGCTGGACCGCGCCGTTGGAGGACATACAACTCGCCAATCTTTTTAATTCAACAGAAGACGAGGTGGAAAAAGCACGGCTCCGAGCAGTTTCATCTAGTGGTGCTGGTGCATGGCTCAATGCCCTACCAAGTGCTCCCGTTGGAACTCTTTTAGATGACTTTGTCGTCAGGATCTGCGTTGGCCTCCGCCTTGGAGTCCCTCTAGTCGAGGAACATGAGTGCAGCTGTGGCGAAAAGGTCTCACCTCTTGGTCACCATGGCTTATCATGCATCCGCATGCTGCGTTAAATGATACCCTAGCCCGTGCTCTAAGGTCTTCCGGCTACCCTTGTGTTCTCGAACCCGCAGGCTTGTACACAGACGACTCTCGTCGACCTGATGGGATGACCCTAACAGCTTTTGAAGGTGGGAAGACACTTGTCTGGGACGCTACCGTGACTGACTCTTTAGCACCTTCAATGGTCAGTCACGGCGCTACCCAGGCTGGTTATGCTGTTTCGCATGCGGAAAGAAACAAGTGTCGGAAGTATGCACATATTGGAGACTCTATGGACTTTCGACCTTTTGCCTTTGAGACCTTAGGGGGCCCAGGTAAAATTACTGAGGGAGTAATTACTAAGATATGCAAATGTCTCAGATTGGCTACGGGGGACCCACGCGCTGGTGATTTTTTTCGGCAAAGGCTATCATTGGATATACAACGTGGAAACGCCACGGCGGTGCTTGGCACCTTGTCCAGGTGGTCTACACCAGGCCTGGACCTAGGGCTGATGTAGTTTGTCGTCACGTTCGCTAGGGGACAATTGTTAACCCCGTTACGAGTTAAATAAAACTCAATCATAACATCCAGCTCTTAACCTACACGACCTCACTACGAAAATGACGGAATCAATATCAGGATGGAACACAGTGACCCAAGCTTTTAAGAACATACTGCAAGAGAAGACAAAGGCCTCCCTTTGAGTCCGCCCGCGCCTCCCCGAGGCTCCCGGGGAACACATTCGCCTGGAGCAGTAGACTCGCCCCCCGGACTGTTTGGTGATATGCGCAAGCAGTTCCCAGTCAGCGTGGGGGACGGGGACACGACTGGTTTTTAGTGGGTTGGAGCCCCACACTCCCGGCCCGCACTTGCAGGGAGCTCCCTTGCTGCGGTGCCCGCGTGTTCAACCGCATTTTCCAGTTAGTCCTCTTAAAAAAAATAAAAAATACTGTCGAACGCAGCGGCGCTGGCGGACTCGGATTGAGTACAGCATTAATGGTCTTCTCCAGTTGTTGGCGTAGATTGGAGGCTAGCGGCTTCGCAAAAGACGCCGAAGATTCAGTTAGCGGCTCATGTGTGCCGAGCTAACTTGCACCACGATTGCGTCGATTATTTGTAAGATGACCTTTGCGGATGCCGTTATGACCATTGCGTCCATGCTATGGCCATGTGCCGTATCACTTGTGGTACTGGCCGCCGAAGAGACTGGTGCTGCTGGCCCAATTTTGACTTCAGCTGGCGGAACGCTTGTTTTCTGCGGGACCTTGATCCCATTCTGTACGACCGCAGCGGAACTGCGTTTGCCAAATGACTCTGACGGTTGAATCTCTGCGATTGGAGCACAGAGTTTAACTGGCGCGGTATCCGTGTTTTGCTGAATAACGCGATTAGCAGATTTCTTAAGAAGTTCCATGCGATTTAAACGATGGGGACACGATCCCCAGGTGGTCTCATGGCCTGCTCGAGAAAAGCGCGGTTCTTCTACTTTGCCTTTAACATGCTTCACAATTAAAGGCACAATGACTCCAACAAGTTATCTACAGCGGAGAAAATGATCGCCTTGGCTCTCTCCTTCGCGCAGACAGTTGGGTTGTTTTTCTGTATCGTAACTGAATTTGCAACAATGTTCCCCTTTGGTCCGACTTTATTTCAGCCTTCGTCGAATTCATCATTGAGAGGAGCGCCCTCCACCACCACTTAGTTCTTTCCCAAAAGGATAGTTCTACAGTCCTCTGCTTCTTTGGCGCCGTTATCATCTGCACCAGGCCCCGCATCATCTATGGATCCATCATCAGCATCAGCACATCCCCGTGCCGTTCGCGTCTTTGCCGGTTTGCCACTCTGTAGTGGGCTGTTTGCCGCTCTCTTAGAGGGCGCTGCCCTTTCCCGACATTAGCAGCGGCCACACTCTCTCCGTTTCACAACCGACCGAGACAGACGTGTCAACGACGCCGATGCTGGCGCCACTACCACCGTTGGGCCCAGCAGAGCCTCGTACATATGTATTCGGTTGTCTTCTGCGTCCTCCTCGCCACATGATGCACCGGTGGTGTCGGCAGCCGGCGATCTCGGAGGAGGAGCTGTGGGCGCAAATGAACGTTTCACCACCATGTGTACCGCTGATGCACTAACCTGATGCTTAACGCAGCCAATAGGCGAGCAGACGACGTAACTTCCAGCTGCAACAACAGTTGCTGGTGGTGATAGCGACTGCCGTTACAGTTGTCAGGGTTCCCGCTGCTATGTGCTGCCTGGCCGGCTGATGTAAAAATGTCGACATTCGGAAGTGGGGGACTACGAATGGTAGCGACCACTGTACACTGCGAAGGTAGGAAGAATTCTCTAAGCACAGCAGATCAATCACAGCACCGAATGTTGCATTATTGACCGCTCTCGGAAACCGCTAGCAGACAACTGAAGTAATTAGGTTTTCATTGGGATGCCGTTTTAATTGTAGCAGATACTTTCTTGAAGGGAAATTCGGTATATCAAAATGTATCGAAAAGAAGTGCATAGTAAGCTGAGGTATTGTAGTAGAATTAGTACATTGGAAAACCAACGATGGGTTAAAAATATACAGTGGGTAAAAAGACAATAGAAGTACAAACAAAATGGAACAGGAGGGTGGAATTTGTGGTTGGAGTAGCATGGTTTTACGATAATACAGGAGGCAAAGGGCTATTAGCTGATGCGAGAGCCGGTATGGTTAACATGAAGGTGCAGCAAAACTGCTATGCAGAGTTGGAAATAACGGTTTGTCGGATATGCGGAAGGAAAGTGGAAACGCTAGATTATCTGGTTAGAAATTTTAAACATTTCAAAAAGTCTAGGAATTTAGAATTTGGGGAGGCGCTAGGATTAGGCAAGGATGTAGAAAAGGTACAGGTAAATATTACGACGCAAAAGCTATTCCGATGAAAGGTGATCAACACATACGGATAAAAATGGGGAGTACAATATAGGTAGTCAATAGGTGCTGTTAACATTCGATGAACAAGAAACCGAAGCATTAGTGTTTGAGGGTGTGTTGGCAGCCGCATAGGCGACATATCCATCGCCGCACTCCTTCGTGTGGCGCCACTGTTACGCCATAGGCAGCCTTCACTGACGAGCGCTTGTCCTTCGGTCTCCTATTCTTCTTGTCTTCCTCATCACAGTCTCCTTGCGTTGGTAGCTGAATGTCGTGCCGTCACTGCTGCTGTTTCTACAGCCTGGTTCCATGTTGCTCTTAGGCAGCACATTCTTCTTCTTGGCAAGTTGTTGCCGCGCTGCCTACAGCAGGGCGTCACTGTTATCGCGCCAATCCCGTCATCATAGTTAAGTACATTAGCAGCAGCTGACCAGCAACCCGGGGCTTTAAAGGAACGAAGTCATTCATTGTGCAACCTTGTGTATGCTTTTGAAAGTGTCCGGTGTGCTGAAACTATGCAAACTTATTAACAATGTTTTACTGCCCTAATTTCAACGACTTTTTTAGCGACCTAATCGATCTTTGCCGCGCAAGGTGGCTTAATAGCAACACTATTGTCTTGCATTCTGGATCGGTCACTCGTACGGCCGTAGCCGCGACTTTTGTCGGTTTGATGGTTTCCATCCGTTATAAATACCTAGAGATGTCGATTCTGCTTTACCGTCTGCAAATAGAGATGTCTGTCGTAACTGTGATCAAACGAATCTTAATGGGACTTTATCCCAACCTGCTTAATCTTTCCCATTCGACATCCACCATAAACACAAGGGGATTGCACACACAACTTCTCATCTTGTCTGCAGCTTCATGTAACCAATCTCGTTTCTCAATATCAAATCTACCACATATTGGAACAAGCTCCCCCCAGATGTGCGCGCAACCTCTTCTTTAACAATATTCAAACAAAGTGCTAAGCAATACTATTTAGGCACCTTACTCTAATATAAGCCGAACACGATAATAATATAATCATATTAACAATAAATAAAATTATAAGAAAATTTGCAATATAAACACTCTATACTAGCCTTTGATGGCTTTGAGGAGCTGTGAATTTAGGTACAAATGTAAACCACTCATGAGAATAATAAAACCTATCTATCTATCTAGAACTAGACACGGTAAATGCCGGGGTGGCCTTTTCTATGACCGAAACCAAAAAAAAGTAGAATTATTGTTTATCTGAAAAAGATAGAAAATTGCCATCACCGCATACATCATTTTTCAGTATTATTAGTAACAAAAATATATTTATTATCTTTACACTTTTAAATCTGACCCGCAAATACAGGTTTGGAAGCCAGTGGTTTTGACTAGGTTTCGTGTTTCGATACAGTTTGTGTTAGTTACCGCCATGCCGTCAATTTATAGTTGCTATGCTAAATTTTAAAAGGCATTCCATATATGTATGCGATGGCTAACGTCAAACAAAAAGATTTAAAGTTGCTCGTATGTCTTGCTATGCCCATCCTGATGGTTAGCACAGTATGGAATAGTAGTAAAGCTGTGGCCGGATTAATATTATGCGGAAGACTTTGCGCTGTAGACGTACACGGTAAACTCCAGTCTTTTGTTCTAATGCAAATTATTTATTAGCTTCCGTGGGATCTTAAGCACGGCCGTTCATTGAAAATGCAGAATACCTTCTTTTGCTTGTAAAGATGTAAACCTCTGCAGTCAACAAACCCTGCGCCAAACCGCGTAATATATTTAACATACAAATGCATGCAACTACAACAAGATGTAGCATTAAAACTGCAGACTATAGGTAAGATACAAAATACTAAAACTGCAAACGCACGTATTGCTAGTATTTTGCAATGTTGATAACAGCAAATAATTATCTATCATATGTCTATGCATTGGTCTTTAATCGCATTGGCTCATACCAATATTTATTTGATTCCCAATAAAAAACAAACCCTTGGGCACGCTCTCTGCCAAACGCAGTGATGCCAAACAATAAAAGCAAAAACTATGGGGCCGCATTGTCCATCTTAATCCCATACACATCTGCATCTTAGTAAGAATGTATTGAACTACGTCTGTGTTAACTGAGGAATTTTATTAATGTAGGTTCTTTAAAATAAGCACAACTATTTTAGAAGCGCAATTTTGCATGTACCGAAAAAATACATGTATAGCAAATGCACGGCATGCGAGTCATTATGCTGCTATGTTCCTCAATTTAAATAGTTTACACAAGTGCCAAATCCTATACATCTACTGTTGTACTGCAAACAGCTCGTCTAAAAACGGCACCAGAAGCAGCACACATACTCCACACCACACCTATGCTATGTCCTGAACTGGATCGAATAAAACCAAAATACTTTGTCTCAATACTGAACCAGAATGTGCGAGTTTTACGTACGAAAGATGAATCTAGTTTACTTTGCTTCATAATGTGAAACTGTGTACGTATTTATTTTACGGAGGCGGTGGTAGCGGATACAGAGGAGGCAATAGCGAGAACTACAATTGGAGCAGCTATGCGTCCTGGAGGATCTACTGGGTTCCGAATGGTAGTCCCGTCATGACAGTCCATGTGGACGTGTGCGGCAGTGGCTTAAGCATGTGCGGCAGAGGCACATTCTCGTATTGTAGAATAAACATGGATTGTCACAACCATCTTTAGGGCAAATGCGTAGACCCGTGCGAAAACAAGACCGCTGAGAAAAATCATTACTAATAACACCAATAACAACAGGACGGATACAACATTGGATATCTTATGCAGAAACAGAACGAGCAGGACTACACGATATATATGTGGAACGGCAGCTAGGCAAACGGGAATGACGCAATAGACAACAGCGGTCGGGCAACAACCAAGGATTACAAAACAAATTATACAGGCTATAATGAACAACGTAGTAAAGACTATTCAGGTAGCGGCTATTACATTGAAAAATTACGGTAACAGGCTTGACGAATATCTGCGTAAGTAAGCGGCTGTCGCTAACAACATCGGCATCGAGTCCCACACTACCCGCTTTGAGTGTGCGTAAAAGCATTTTTCCCTCTCACAAAAAAAAAATAGTGCAGAGGTGCGCTAGACTCTGCTCCGGTAGCAACTTTCTCCTGCTCTCACGAGCTGCGTAATTATTAGGAAGGATTCTTGCAATCCGCCCTGCCGTCGTTGAAAATGCATATGGAAAAATCCCGCCCCCCATCTTTTTGCAGAAACACTTTGTGCCTAATTTACTACTTTAATGCGCTCGCTGTCAAGGTAAAGCCTTAATAGCAAACGTTTCCGGTTGCCATTTAGTAGCTAATAAACACGCTTTTGTTAGCGCAGAGAAATCTGTCTACTCTATCCCTATAGATAGTTTCTATCCCAAAGTATACGCCATACTTGATCTTAGCTCAAGAGCGGGGGCGAAGTTCTGTATGCGCCCGCGCCGAGAGAAAATGCCTTCTTCGTCCGATTCAGCGCGTCACAATATTCCTTCGAGTTACTGTTTCACGCCGACCGTGATTGGGTATCCATAGGTCTCCAGCAGGATAGTCTCGTGCTGATCGTTGCCGCGAACGGACGTTCGCTCCGCGACACTTTTGGTCTAGTAGACTTTGCTGCTATCGTGACATCCGTGCTAGGTGATGTGATCTGTGCGTTTGACACTCGTGATGTGAACTGTGCGCTTTGACACCCGTGGTGTGATCTGTGCGCTTTGACACTCGTGGCGTGATCTGTGCGCTTTGACACTCGTAGTGTGATCTGTGCGCTTTGACACTCGTAGTGTGATCTGTGCGATTTGACGCCCGCGTCTCGTGCGCAGAGCCCGCGGAGCGACGCGGATGCGTGTTTGCATCTCGTAACCGCTGTGAGCTAAGTGTCGACCTGTAGTTTCATTTGTGGCCACCAGGGCGGCGTCACTGCCGGCCTTGTCCGCCTACGCGGTGAGACGCAGGCCAGACAGACGCGGCAACGCTGCTACTGTTTCTTTCTCAGTAACTCTGATAGCGAACGGCTATAGATATAGCCTTGCCGTTTCGCCACCATATGAGACTTGCCCAAACGTAGCATAGTCTGAGGCGTTTGCGAGAATACCTGCTGCATTTTCCGAGATATCTGGGAGAAAAAAGGGGTACAATGCCCGTACGACTGTCGTCGAGCCACGCGAGGCCGCCCCCTGATCCTCCGGTGCCTACCAGCGAGGACATAGGGGGCGACCTCAACGCTTTCGTAGCGGAGCTAAACCGTCCCGCCATAGACGTCGACGATTGTAGAATCTTCGACGGAGATAGATCAATCGTGCGTCGAGCCTCTCGAAAACGTCCATCGGATACCACGATGTGAATCCATTCTGACAAGAAACGTGTTTCTGACGTCGTCGTCAACCGGAATGACGGATTGCGCAGAGGCTAATCTCAAACAAGGCTTTGACGCGGAGGGCTGGGCGTTAACAGTCCTCAAAGGACATGTCAGGACAGTGGTAGAGTCCTGCAAGTTAAGAAACACCAGAATTGAGCTAAAAAAGATATCAGAGAAGCTGAACCTGGATCTCCACAGGGTCCGAAACGGCAGTGTATTTCTTCAAGGTTTCTCTGCGGACCTCGCTAAAGGACGCGGAGGAGAGGATCGGGAGCCTCCGGAGCTCATTAGAGGCGGTTTGCAGAGGGAACGAGATGAGTTGCTGGCGCGGCCTTCTCAATCCTCGGACCCTTTAGCAATCTGCCTGCGGTGTGACCCTGAGGCTGCCCGAGTGTATTTAGAATTGCGTATCTCGGCAGCGACGACGGCTGAAGACTTTGCCAAACTAACTGCCCCGGGCTCCCTTCGGCAGGTTCCCCCCCCCATCTTCGGAGGAGAATCACTTCCCTCAGGGAAGTGAGAAGCGTGCTTGTCGTGTCGGGAGCAAAGGCTGGCTCAGAGGTACTTGCCGGCCTTGCCGGTTCAATTCCCCTCTTTACCACGGCTGCTTACACAGCCCCCAGGTACGGCGGCGGTGTTGCATACCACAGATGCCTGGGAGTCCCTCGCTGGGACCCCAGGCAACGGTTGGCAAGAATCGTCACCTTGTCGTAGGCATTCTACATCCCAACAAACCCTGCGATGAGGCTGCGATTACACTGCTTCGCTCTGTTATCGAGCGCATGACCCAGCTCTCAGTCTCAGCGACCACAAAACCCCCCTCTTTATACGTTGCCATGAGTGGCGATCAGGACCAATGCCAGCGGATTCTGGCGGCCCTGTGTCCCAGTCGTCACGGGACGGCCTTTATAAAGCTTTGCCGGGCAGACACGCCGCAAGGGGGTCGGCTGCCAGCAAATGCGAGTAGGGCCCCTCCACCGGCCTCGGCCCTGGCGGGACAAATGTATGTTAGGGTCGGAGAGGCTGGACCTGGACCGACACAGTAAAGAGCCCTCCGGCCGACAATGCACAGGTGGAGTCGGCCGTGAGCGGCCTCGTTAGGAACGGTGACGGTGACGTCATCCGATTACGGCGCATCACCCATGAACTTGGGGCTCAGTTGGCCGACGCATCAGCAAAGCAACCGGCCACCAGGCTGACAGCCGAATAGGTGCCGGCATGCGAGAAGTGGCCTTATGGGGCATTTATCCTCTGGCCAGCGCTAAAAGGATAGAGGCAGATATCCGTCAGCTACTAGGAGCCACCGAGGGCAGTTCCCGTAGTGGCGAGTGACCCACGCCAGGGTCGCACCACGACCCCGCTGGTACACGCTGCTTAAGGTGACGGCCCCTACAGCCAGGTGGCTTCAAGCTCAACAATCTATCCTGATTGCGGGCAGTAGGTGCAGGCCCGAGGTCTGGGAGGAGATTATCTACATGCTTCAACTGCCAGAGACACGGCCACAAGGCGGCAACCTGCGAGGCACCCAAGACGACCGCCCGCCTCTGTCGCCGATGCGGATCGCCAGATCATGCGGCGGCTGCGTGTAGGCCGAGACGACACACTGTATCGTGTGCGATGTCTCGGGTCACAGAGCCGACAGTATGGGCCCTGCCCGTCATACCGCACACAGCTGCAAGAGTCGCATAAGCGGAAGGAGCCCATTTCATCTGGAGAGTCGAAAACAGGTGCTACGGCTCAGCCCAGGCCTGACGCTTTACCTGGAGAATCTAGACGCGCTGAACCGCCGTCGAATCGGAGCCGGCAACAATTTTTGCCGTAGGACCCTCGCGCCGACGGACGACTGGCAAAAAGGTGGGCAATACAACCCAGGTTGAAATCCCCCAGGCAGAGTACTGATAAAGTTTCTTCTCCAGGTAAATCTCAATTGGTTGCCGGGCGGACCACGACATGCTGGGCGCATACACCACAGAGCACCAGGTGGGTCTCTGTCTCATAACAGAACCAAATGTGCACATCTCCCGTTCTTACACCTAACATGTACACTGATAACCAACGTAACGTGGCCATTGGTGGACACGTCAAGACGTGACGCCTTCTCCCTCACCGATTGGGTCATGCGGAAGGCTTTGTGTGGACGTACCTTCCCACATAGGAATCTCGTTGTATATTCGTGTTACTTTTCGCCTAATAAAAACTCTGCAAGACCTGGAGGACTACCTGGATAGGCTATTTGTGTCAATAACATCTCACCGATACCCAAAAAACACCACTGCTCATCACGGGAGACTTTAACGCAGGCACACTGCTGTGGGGGGGGGGGGTCGCCGCGCCACACGACCCAAAGGCGTGACTCTTACCGTTCACCCTACGGGCAATCTACCGCGCAGGCGATCGTCTCACACACATGGTCGATTCGACGACTAATGGGGTGCTGGCCTAAAGTACCTCGATGGGCTCATGCGCGAAAAGATCCGGCTAGAAAATATTCGTCGGGCGCGATTCGTCGCCCGGAACCTCCAAGATTTAACCCAGCAGGACCTACCTGCTCGGGTCGCATCCACAGACTATGGAGAAGGTTAAAGCGTGAGACTCCCCTCTCCTGGTCTCGAAGTAATGGTTTACAATTCCGAACCAGAAGAGGGTTCTTGGGGGTGGTATTTAGTGGGTAGTGCGCTGGAATTAGATTGAGTCATGTACTCTCTCTCCTGCGTTTAGTCTCACACTACCCGCCAAAACATCGACGAGTGTGCGTAAATGCATTTTCCACCCCCCTCAAAAAAAAATCTCCAGCGAGGGAGATAGGCTCTCTCCACTAAATAGTAAATTTTTCGAATGTTACGGTGGAAAAAATCTGAGACAGAACAGAGTTTAAATAAAACCAAAGTTTAACTCAATTGAGTAATCTGACGAGAACAGCAGGATTGAAAATACTAAACATTGTTTATTTTTATAGAAGATAATGATTTAAAATACACAAACACAAGGCATTAGAGACAACTGTATCGGTTATGCACTGTATACTATGATTTGTTGTTAAAAATAGCTTATATAAAAAAGCAAATTTCCCAACACCACCAGCTGTTCTATCAAGAGACTCAGGATTACGAAATGACGACATATCTCTGGCATCTGGTAAGCCGATCGTCTTCTCACCTCGAGTGTCACGGTATCGGACACCTTAGCGCGCTCCCACAGGACTAGGCAATGCGACTACCTGGCAAACTTGGCTATAACCGCGTTATATCCTGCAGCCTGTTGCCTTTAAAACGCTCGGTGTCGGGGATGTCGCAGGGAGAAGTTCTATATTGACGTATGCTAGAACCGATGGCGGAAACGAAAAACGCATTTGTTTTAATAGTCACTTTTGACAGAGCGTTTTTAAGGGGTTGTTCACAAAAATACAAAGGGGCTTGTGCCCTTGCTGTGTTAAGAATCTATCTACCAGAGTCTACGTGGATTGCAGTAGCCCTGTAGACAAAGTGGTAGGATAATATTTTAGAAATGTAGGTCAGATAATAACATGTTACGCGTATCGTTTTTAGTTAGTTAAGGACACAAATGTATGTCAATGGAATCAAACAAAGACCCTAAAAAACAAAAATGTTGGCATATACAGGCGTGATAAATGACTATATAAGCGAGTATGCCAAATTAATTATATATAAATTGATTTTTAACGCATCTGTGAAAAATTAGGGCTAGTAAACCGAACTACACCATATATGACTCACGTCAAACCACCAATAAATATATATATATATATTATATACAGGGTCATTCATACCGTTATGTACTTATTTCGAAAATTGATAGAACTCGGCAAGAAAATAATTTTTCCCAATGGAAGGGGGCGGTGGAAACGTCTTGTTTAGGAGAGAGATTGAAGTTTATAAAAGTAGTTATTCTGCCTCATTTCTCTTACATGGTTGTCCAAACTCTACGTTTGCGGGACAACCAGCAACGCATGAAGGAACCGATTATACCAGCGTGTTTAGAGGAAAATTTTGCACAACGGAATTGGATCGAAAGTCATTATGTTTTACGTTATAGCTTTTATATGTAGAACCGTATTTTTTTCCATGACGTTTCCGCATGCTTTCACTTTCGATATGGCTATCGAAAACGCTTAGTTACTTGACAACTATGTAAGGCAGCACCATCACTTAGTATGAAAATGGTGGGCATTGGTATTGCGTGATACTGGTCCTTTAGACATACATTTTTTATCCTAATGGAAACATTTTACGATTTTTCGTGAAAAAGCGTTAACGTAAAACTTAACAACATATGGACTTTTTATGACTTTTCTTAATCTGACTATTCGTTTTCCGTTGCTAGAATTCGCCGAACACGCCGAATATATACACGTCCGTCGGTTTCTCATGCTTCAATGTAAATTTCGCACAACTATGTAGCTTTCGCAACTCAGTAGGAGACAAAAGGCAGAATAACGACTTTTATACATTTCACTCTCTTTCCTTAACAAGACGTTTCGGCCTCCTTTCAATTGGGAAAATTATTTCTTGCCGAGCCCTACCAAACCTCGAAATAAGTACATAACGATATGAGATATATATATATATATATATAATATAATATAACAGGGGTGTGACTGAACGAATTTTATAGCGATACATAAAATTGTAGAGCTCGTTTAAAGCAAATATTTTTTCCAATGGAACATGTGCTCTGAGAAATCTTGTTTCGGAGTTACAGTGAAATTACTACAATTTGTGACTGTGCTGTCGCGAGACAACCAGTCTTCTAGACAGAAACTAAGCGCACCGTCGTGTTCGTGAAAAATTCTGCTCAATCTGAGAATATGCAAAGCCGGTCAGAAGACGCGACATGGTCGCTTAGAAGAGAATTCGCCAAAAATAAAGTTCTTTATTAGCGTTCACGCCAAATACTTTAGAATCATAACCCTACGACCACCCACGTGTTCAAAGCTAACATATACAGCAAATGCGCATTTCATGACGATCATTTTGGTACCAAACGTATGGCAATGCGAGCTGTGGTTGCGGAGTAATTACGATTTTTCGGCGAGATGTCCGATTATAGTGCATGAAAAATGACGCGCTGCGGCTGTCCGCGGACACGTCGGCGGTAGTGAAACGTCGCCACACAGTCATTTTACATGCACTTAATCTGGACATGTCCTCCGAAAATCGTAATTACTCCGCAACTACAGCTCGCATTGCCATAAGTTTGGTACCAAATGATCGTCATGAACGCATTTGCTGAATATGTCCGTTTTGAGAGCTGT
>QVRM01000829.1:0-46392 GCA_003439945.1 Dermanyssus gallinae
TAATATATATATATATATATATATATATATATATATATAAATAAATATATATATAAATATATATATATATAAATATACAGGTAGTTCAATAAGTTCTTAGAATGAAAACCAAGAATTTTCCAAATCATGCTTTTAAATTTATCTTATTTGATATACTCCCCGAGATGCTCAATACACTTTTTCCACCAAAATTTCAGAGCTTTTATACCTCTTAAGTAGAATTCCGCGTCTTTAGACTGAAAATAGGCATTGACAGCAGCCTTAACCTCTTCATTGCTGGAAAAACACTTTCCACCGAGACTATTCTTCAAATGTCCGAAGAGGAAATAATCAGAGGGGGCCAGGTCTGAAGAATAGGAAGGTTGTTCAATAAGTTCGAACCTCAGTTGGGCCAGTTTTGCCGATGCTTGCCGGGACTTGTGTGCAGGAGCATTGTCCTGGTGAAACAGGACAACCTTCTTCTGCAAAGCGGGCCGTTTCACGATGAGTTCTTGCTAAAGGCAGTCTAACAGTCTTGCCTAATATTCTCCTGTGATTGTTTTACCGCTCTCAAGGTAGTCGACCAGCATTATTCTACGTTGGTCTTAAAAAACTGTAGCCATCACCTTTCCGGTCAATGCCGTTGTCCGCACCCTCTTCGGAGGTCCTTCATCAGGTGCACACCATTGGCAAGATGCTTCTTGGGTCTCGGGAGTGTAGTGATGGACCCAGCTTTCATCGACGGTCATGAATCTGCGCCAAAAATCCGACGGATTGTTCGACATCTTGGCCAAATTTCGCTGTGAAGCGGAAACACGCGCGTATTTTTGGCCTTGGTTGAGCAAATGCGGCAGCCATTTTGCTCTAAGCTCTTTCATCTTCAAGTTTTCGTGCAGTATGAATGCACACTACCCAAACTGATTCCCAAGGCCTCCGCTATCTCCCTGATGTTCACTCGCTTATCTGCGGCAACGATTTTCCGCACTTTTTCCACGTTTACCTAATCAGTTGCCGTTTTTGGGCGTTTTGAACGTAGTTCATCCCGGTGCTCCTGCGACTTTTTAACTCATTAATCCAGTTGGAAACAGTGGCAAAACATGGCGCAGAGTCACCGTACACCTCGTCTAACTCAGTTTTCACTTGGGTCGCATTCCAACCTTTGAAATAAAATGCTTGATAACCACTCGAAACTCTTTTTTCTCAATTTTTCAAAATCACACCCATACGTTGCACGGGAAAGCGATCAAACGAAATCGCAACGGCCAATCACCATAATATTTTGACTGCTGGCAGTCAAAAAGTTGCAGTTCCTAATAGCGGTAGAAGCGAAATTTCGAAGCCAAAATTCGAATTCTAAAAAGCTCATTCTAAGAACTTATTGAACTACCTGTATATATATATATATATATATATATATATATATATCTTTGTTTGGTTTATCTCGCTGATATACATATATGTATATATATATATATATATATAAAACCATATACGTCAAAATAGAGACGTCGCCTAGTCATTTACATATGTTATAAGCGGTTATTCGCCGCATGCTTGTAGAACGTGTACGTGAACCACGAGTCAACCAGCAAAAACAATCCTAACGCAACATCTCACTATTTTGTGTAATATGTGGAGCTTGTCACAAGATGTAATTACAGTCACATTTGTATGTCCGTATGTTTCTTCTACGGGAAAGTTCATCTCCAAAATATATGTACATTGAACATTTAAAGCAAAAGCTGTCGCTCGTATGCAATGGCAAAAGTATGTGTGTACCTGAAAGCTATATATATATATATATATATATATATATATATATATATATATATATATATATACATACATATCTGCTGCACTAATCTGTGAAAGTTAGCTTACCAAATATAGACAAAAGAATTCATCTTTCTACGAAAACTTCATTCTACTAGTAATGCTATTTCGACTTACTAGTAATACTATTAGTAAATACTAGTATTCTGACTAGAAAACCTCCAACGAGGGTCGTGCTCGTGGTTTACATAATAGATACAGCCACAACCTGATTTACGTCCTCTGATCTCCTTATGTTGGTAACACTGTTTACAGTAGGAAGTAAGATTGCTTGTAGTAAAAATAGATTAAAAACGACCTTGTAAGTATAAGCAATGTGAAGGGCCATGCGTAAAAGCATGCATGCGCAGAACAAGGACTCATGATAGTGTTAATACACAACCGTAGTCTCCTAGGTGGGGATCACGTTCTACAGCTAAAAATAGGTGGAGACTACGTTTTACAGACTGATATAAAGGGTGAGATATGTATTTAGATATACGTGTCAAGCAAATACTAAATCCATCCACCTCAATTGATTATTGATCTTGCCGAGACAAGCGCAACATTATTGTGGACTAGCAGCTAGTATAATCGCTAAAATGGCGCTCGCATCGGAACCACCTATGCGCCCATTGTGTGTACTTCCGTTGATTCTTAGACATAGGCCGGGCCCATCATTTGGCCCAATGATAACAACAAAAGATCGGCGGTGAGTCAATTTAAAAAGCAACTACAGTAACCGACTGCACTAAGAATTCAGATTCGCATAGGTTAGCAACATAAGCGTGAGCGGACAAATTGATTTCCCGACGATCGGAAACCAAGCACGACAACAACTGCATCGATTGACCGTGCGCTTTTTGCCCTATACTCAGTCTACGGCGTACAGTCGACCTTCGAAACTCCGGCGCGTACCGGCGGCGGACACCGCGCTATTTCTGCTATGCGATTTGCACTACCTACGCTTAGCGAGTGTAGGCAGCATTGTCGACTCTGTTCGGACTTTGTTTAAAAATAAAAAGTTACTTTTTTTAAAAAGCGTATCGTATGAAATCTCCAGTTACAAATATTAAACACACTCACAAAGATACAGATACATGATTTCGGCACAATCTATATATGTATATATGTAGAATTGCAATGAAGTCGCAGGGGCCAGAACTGGCCAGGACAAGGACAGCCGCCATGCTGACTATTCTTTAGGTCATTGTGACTCATAAAGCGGCCACGCGTTGGGCTTTGCGCGATTCAAACCCGCTGGGCTTTGCGGAGCGTCGGCCTTTTGCTGGCTGGCGACAGTTCGGCTGATGGCCACACCGGGGCCAGTGTAAGATCAGCGCTCCGCGTCCGGCCAGCACCATTCGCCAGGGCGTCGTTTACTTTCAGTTCTAGGTCGCTGGAGTGATTGACCCTGGATGACTACGGCAATATCGTCCGTGTACGCCAGCAGTTCAGTGCCTTCTGGGAGGTCGTCCAAACGTAAGACGTGGTCGTATGCTTGGTTTCATAAAAGGGGTTTTATAAACCTCTTGCTTCTTGCCTATAAGCCTCCCGCTCAGGTAGGCCGGAATTAAGCGGCACAGATCGAACGGGACACTCTTGAGTAGTGTTTTCTCCACGACTTTGGACATCTCCACGACTTCGGACATCTTGCTAATCAGGCAGATTTCAGTTCTGTTCAGATTATTATTTTCTAACGCACGCTCATTATAGAGCATCTCTGTTTCATACATAGCTGTGCTTGTTATTCCAGTTATCTATAACGTTATTAATACTTACGGGCCCTTGGCTGACGGGAACTGCATGGACAATAATAATAATAATAATAGTAATAATAATAATAATAATAATAATAATAATAATAATAATAATAATAATAATAATAATAATAATAATAATAATAACCGGCATATCGTAAAAGCGCTTTGTCGTTCGAGGCATTGTTCATTGAGTAATATACCTGTATGATGCAATCTTTTTTATAACGTAAGTGATGTACATTCCCGTAATTCCTTATCACGAGAGTACCTGATATGGCCATATCAGGTATTTAAGCGGAAGTTTTTATACGCAGAAACGCCTAATTCAAATTTGTAAAGTGGTGGTATCTTAGGTAGCTTGTGAATGACATAAAGATGAGATACACTTTCACCCATCCTGAAGCTAAAAATGGCCCTTAAGGCATTATCCTGTGCAACCTGTATCTTATATGTAAGCGGTGCATTGACCCAAAAAGTGGTAAGCAATATGTTATATATTAAAGGAATACTGATTTATATACAATCAACATCACATCAGGGAATACGCCAATATTGCTTAGTTTACTTAATTAAGGCACAATCTGTTCAGGTTTGATAAATAAGGTATTAATGTGCTTTCAGAATCTCAGTGAGGGGTCAAGAATTATACCCAAGCATTTCAATTCAAATGCTTTTTATATATTAGTATTATCGAATCTAATTGTCATTGGTCTGTTTATCGAGCTTTGCCATGGAGTAAAAACTAACATTTTGTTTTTTTAATATTTCAACACAGCCTGTGTTTTAAGTACCAATTTGAGAGAAGTTTAAGTTGGCCGTTTGTATACTCGGCATCGCGAGTCCGGTTTTGTAAAAAAAAATTGGGCAAATAAAAGTGGTGTCATCGGCAAAAGCAATAGCCTTCAGTCCGCTAGCCTTTAAAAGTGAGTTAATAAATATTAGGAATAGTGTTGGTGGGAGGCTGGTCACTTGTGGTGTATCGAGGTGTGGGAGAGATGACAAATTGTCGCCGTTTTTGGTGGTTAGTTATGTAAGTATATTGATTAAGATATTTTTATCGATGCTTTTCCAATATCGACAAAACTACTAGCAATTATTTGATTGGACTCCCAGCTATTAGTTATATAATCCTGGAGGTGAGTAAAAGCTAAATTTGTATTACATTTACTACGGAAGCCAAATTGAATCGAACTAATAAAGCGTGTATTACCAAGATTATAGACGAATCTGATTATCGAGAATTAACGCAAGCAATTTCGCTAGCAATGGAACGCAACTTATAGATCGATAGTTAGTTACTTCATTTTATCTCCCTGTTTAAATATTGGTGTAATAACTAATCTAAGTGCTTTAGAACCCACTGTTGCAAAATTTATGTTGAGTACTTCGGCTATCTCAGCAGGGTCAGTTGTAGATGTGTTGTTGTAGTTAAACGACGTAATTATAGGTTCCTTCTGTATATTTCTGCCACAAAGCGTGTTCATGATTTTCCGTCTCTCTCAGAGTGTAGATGTGTTAAATTTGTCCGCATAAAATGATCTTTTTTTCGAGCGCTGGTTTTCCTTTATATTTTTAAAAGCTCTTTTAGCCCCAAATTATCATATTAACTTTTATACTTTTTAAATAGTTTAGCTAGTCTGTCCTTCGCTACTCTGTATGAGTTCCTGATCAAACCACTGGCCAGTGATTCGGGCGTGGTTTGGCTTCGTTTGTTTGGGCTGAATAGGAAAATGTTCTTCAAAGAGATTGTTTAGTTTACAAAAAAAGATAAATTATGTTAATAACGTGGAGGCGTTTATCAAAGGTGAGCATTAATACCTTCTATTGTAGTGTCCTATTTAAGGTCGGAGGGGTGTTAATGATATAGGTTCTCTGACGTTATATTCTATACAGTAATGGTTGCTAAGATTTTCTTTGTCGGTAGTGCGATCCCTTTTAAAAATTTAAAAGCATTCTCTAGTTTGCAGATTCATAGTAGGGTCCGTATTCCTGTTAAGAACGACTAGCATCACAGCGCCTTTTTCGTTAGTGTTGAGACTCCCACGTAGCTGGAGCATTTAAATCTCCAGAACATACTACCAGTCGCAGCGAGCAGCTTCTAGCTCATTCACGATTTTCGAGCATTCTATTGGGGCTGCTTTAGCATGAGCAAAAACGGCCAATCTCGTCCATGTCAATCCATGGGAGATATGATGCCGCACTTGTGCCCATGGTGCTCAGTGGCAGTTTGAGGTGTTGAATTCTATATTTTTTCAGCCGTCCACCGCCTATGTTAATAGGCTTTATTCTGGCGGTTCAAAGTTCGACCCTCTGATGAGAGAATCGCTCCTCTTCTCGTCGCAATTTCGTCTAGCAGCATTATGTTTAACCTGCACGATTTCCATTATAGTTCACTTGAATATATAGTGTTTATTAAAATGACATTTAAGTGAGTTCACTTGAATACGAATAAATTCACTTGAATTATGTTGCGTCATTAGAGTTTTGAGACGTCCGCTTTCGCGGAAGTAGTTAAAAAGCCTCAGTAGGTGTCTTAACTGTGTGGTCGGTCTGGCCCATCTAGGAAGTTATCCGTCGAGAATTCCGGGTGGTTGTTGGGTCTGGGAGGGCCAACGCGCGAGGAACCTAGACCGCCTGGTTGATGCCTGGTCTCTATTACTTTCGACCAGTGATTTGGACAAGCAGAGAGTTGGCTCTGTGTCCGGCAACTTTGCAGTTGTAGCAGGAGAGGACTTTCGTGCATTCATTTGAGATGCGACCTAGTTTACAACATTTGTGGCAGCTCTTGGCTGCCACCTACTCAGACGTGCAGTCCATGCCTGGCGCCCAACTGTTTGGCATTATTGGCATGCGGACACTATGGCGCACTCTAGAATTGGGCATGACACTCAGCCAATTTGGAGTTTTTCTATATCTACCAGCTTCGCGGCGTCGTTAGTGTGGTTTAACCGAGCCATGGTCGACTATCTATTACGGAATCTCTCTTAAGGCCCCTCAACCACACGCGGTGCAGCACTGTCTATGATGAACCTAGGCGCTTGTTTATCATCTTCTTGAATCTTGAGGGCCTCTATGAAAGACACCACAGAGGCACCCTCTATGGTTTCTGCAACTGCCAATGGCATATTACCGCTGACTAAGCATTGGACCCTGCAACCTTTGCATTGATTTTTTCGGGTCATCCGTGCTACCGAAGCGTTCGAGCGTGTGGGCGTAGGAGACACCTTTCTCTCCTTAAAGACGAAGCAAGGAGCTGCATTTGACCCTTCTTGTTTGTTAACTTGTGTCTCCCTTCCTGTTTCTCCTTTGAGTGACAGCACGTTGTTCATGCATGCGCTGCGTTCGAGAAGCTTATTGACCGCCTTTGCTGCTTCTTGGCTCGTCATGTAGCAATAGATAGGCTTTGTTTTGTACAGCGATTCTGATTTTTCCTCAAGCTCGATCGCTTTTGCGATCACTTTCTCAATCATTTCACCGTCCTCAATCTGCGGTGGAGTCCTTTGGCAGACGAATTGCCACCAAGGCTTGTGCGGTGGGGTGCTCCCTCAGATAGCTTGTTTTGAGGTAGGATACGTCACTATAGGTACCGTCTAGACATTTTCTTGGTCAACTTCAGTTTAATACCATGAGACCAAGTTGCTTATGTCTTCTCTCTGTCTAGTTTTTTTGTTTCTGTCGGTGTAATTTGTTCACAACTCGGGACGTCCTGTCTTTTCTTTGATCGTACTACGTGGTTTGATAGAAACCTTAGTCATTCCATTGAACTTTAAACTTTGATCTGCAAGCTCTTGGTGTTTAAAGTATCTTTGTACATTTCCTCGGTTCTCGACATCATTTTGACCAATTGGCACAAAAGTGGATCATCCCTATTTCCTTCTCTAGTTTTAGCCCAGGATCAGCATGGCCCACCATTCATCGCTGATCGTTCTGCTCCTTCTTCAACTGCATGCCGTGCCTCCTGTCCGGCTTCTTGCGTGACGTACTAGACCGCTGTTCAGTTGCATAACAACAGAGACCGGGCTGATAGCAACTTTGAACTGAGATTTCACAACTGCTTGGACGCCTAGTACAACAACTTTTGCTTGCATCAGCTTTAACTTTTCATGATATGGTTTGCATTGATTTACTTGGATACTAAAAAATATAATGAGGGACTTGCAAACATGACTACACGGACAATGCGTAAATATTACAAAAAAAGCCACATAAAGCCAAGAAAAAAATGCTCTTGAGCAAAATGCACGCCTATAAATGTATTTTTCAAGTTTGTTTCAAACGTGATTTATTCAACGGAACTGTATTTTGCAATGCTTAAGTTCTCGGTAAATGAAAATGGTTACCGAATAAATCAAACACCGAGACAAAAGTCACACTCGACAATGTTTCGAAGAATGCTTTGAATAAGCGGAATTACATATATATATAATATATATATATATATATATATATATATATATATATATATATATATATATATATATATATATACATATATATATATATATATATATATATATATATATCATAAGCGTTGGATCGAAACGTTTGCGGGTACGCAATTTTTGAGTCATGATGCTGCTGCGAAAAGCTTTAGGGAAAACACCTCGGCCAATTCTCCTTCTATCCCGAAACCTCTTCCTCCTTTGTCATCTGGAGTGTGTTGCTACAATACCGCAAAATTTACTTCTCGCTCTCGTAACGACCCAAACATTTATCTTTTTCAGGTGTTTCTAATAATGTCGCCTTTCTCTCTCTGATTTCATCTTGCTCTGTTGCCTCGCTCGCTTCGTGAAATTCTATTGAAGATTCAGCGGCCTTGTATCCTTGATCACCTAATTGTGAAATCTGAGCTAAGATGGCATGGCGGTTCTGGACGCTCAAGCTGGACGTCTTAGAGACGCGAGACACTTTCGCGTCTTCCTGCGTCTTCACTGCAAGGAGTCATCTGCCATCTTCTTGCACGCGTTCCAAGTTACGCTTCATTCTGAACGCTTCATTCCGTTAGCGTACGTCATTTTAAGTTGCCATACAACTAATTATAATTATAACAATAATTTAGATATATATATTAGCCGGCAAATTTGAGTTCGATTAGTAAAGTTGAACACATACGTTTGTAGTTGACCTTGAGACTGTTGTTATCGCAATAATAGCTGATTCGCTTCGCGCGGTGCCTAAAATCAAGTTCTGTGGAAACCTTGCACTCCCACCTCCCTGCGCCCAGACTTCTATTACCCAGATAGGACAATAATAATCCTTCCTTTTCATCTCCTGTACAATAACATTCCGGTTCATTGTCTTAAGAACATGTTTGACATACAGGCGGTTTAGGAGTACAAATCTCCTCGTTTTAGAAGTTTTCTTGACTTCCTCACCCGCCCGTTGCAGTTCCTTAGAGCCTTCAGTGTGGATCTTCTTTTTTGGACACTTTGCTTTTCTGGGCACCGCATTGATCATATAGGATATTCCTTCTGTGGATCTGATAAGACATTCCTTTGGCGAACCTTTTTATTTAGCAATAACGTATATATAATAATCTCCAACATCTCACCCATAGTGTCAATGAGGTAAGCTGACCGTCCCGTTTTTCCCCTTAGTTTGGGGATTAGACCTAGGCTAGCTCATCCCGACAGCCTCTGGAACCTTCCCCCTCTCAGAAACGTGTGGCCCCTGGAAAACCTTAGGCTACCTCTTGACCAGTGTTCCGCTACTTACCGGGAAACTCCATTCAAACCGAGCGCTTTGCCGATTGCTAGCCCTTACAGGGACTGTTCGACCACCGTTACATCCAGGATACCTCTCAGATAAACCAAAGATATCCCCGTTTCCTCTTTGCGGCTGTGCCGGAAGGCTACCGGTTAAAGTCTCTTACAACATATCTGGGGGAATTTGTGCGGAGAGCTCCAGAGCTCGGCCAAAACACCCCGGCACGGCACGCATCATACGCCACTATCCACAGCGTCAATCAGCGACTTCCACGCTCGGACCTTATATTTGGCATAAGTCGTCGGAGTCAGTTAGGTCCTCCATGTAGGATTTCTTTCCTCGCTTGCTTTTCGCTAACCAGCTGCGTGTTCTTGTGTAGATCCTGTTGAGCCTTATCTAGGCCTTGCCACCATCTTTAGCAAGGGTTTGGGTGTCGTCCTGACGCGTCTGGCTCGGAGTGCGCCGAGACGTCACGTCCGTTGCTCTCTTCTGCTCAAAGTGGTAAAAGGAGGAGGAAACAGAGAAGCTATGCCGGTGAGTGTCTAGACATTTTGTAGTTTCGTCTTGACAAGCTCGTCGCAAAAGAGACGTAAAAGAAGAAACGGAGTAGTACAGCAGCGACTACCACAGCGAGGACAACTGACGACTTGTACTTTTGAGAACACTCATATACTCTTATGCTTTCATGACTACTGATAATTAATAGCGGCTCCTGCCTGTAGCTAACATAACGATAAGTTCAGAAAACTTGTCTGTAAACTCTGTTTGAACTTTAAAAGGGAGCGTCATACGCGGCGAACGTATATCTCATATTTATTTATATAAATGCATTATATTTGCATTCAAGTGCACGTGCAAAGGAAGAGTGTTAAATTTTAATTTAATTACATACCCACTTATTGACAAAACTCGTACAATGACGTAATGCGCATTCAGGATTTATTATTATTATTATTATTGGCCGCATCTGATTAACGGCGCGAGGAGCATGCTATGAAACCTAGAGCTTAGAACTCCTTTTCTCATGAAATAGGCACGAGGCAAAGCGAGAGGATGGCTACCATTGGGCAGATAAGCTGCTCAGAGAGTGCACAATAGCGTTGCAGGATTATAATGCTAGAAGGCAACCATAATAACAGCAACTATGCTCTTATCAACACAACCGAACCACGCAGCCACCCACATATGGTATGGATTTGTCCCTGGTAAATAACTCGCAACTGCTTAAGCTCATACCACTTATAAATATAGCATATATATATATATATATTAGGCTAGTTATTATTTTTGGCAAGGTGTCTTGCATCTAAACGAAATTGACTGGTTTTGCTTTTTCACGACTATTTAAACACAAGTAACGTGTATAACAAATGCGTAGACCTCTGTAATTTCTCTGTAAACGTGTGTACACCCCATCATGAACTCAAGCGCTATTTACACCCCTCCCGGATTATAAACTTCCCAGATCAATCCTGAAATTAATATTTCCCGAAATAATTCACACGACGTGGGATGACTTAGATTATCTATATGCTCCCGTTGTGTACGGAAAAATTCCACGTGTTCTTCGTACGAAACGCAGTGTCCTTGTAGCAATCGGCCTACGTTTGGCAACGCAGGCGGCTCTCCGTCTATAAAGGCATAGTTTGATTCACACACATTTAACCACATGCTGCAAGCATCCCCTACTTTCAAATTTACTAAGAGTCTTGCAGCTAACGACCAGACTACTATGGTTATTCTAATCGTTGAACGTCAGTCTAGAAGGGAGCGTATCGAAAAAGAGCAAGCCTTTAGTAGGCTACGGAGATCGTTGTGCTGCGAAGAGCTACGGATCTTGCCACAACTTTCTATGCTGCATAATTGAATTAATTCGGCTCCCTGGCAGAGTCACTTGTTTGTGGAGGTGCAAAATTTGAATTATAGAACGCAACTACATGCTACAGCTCGTCGCAGTTGCTAATATGTTGGCAGATGCGACGAACATCCGCTGCCTAAAAAGTCCCAGCAGATTCACACGGCATGCGGAACTTAATGGAGTAGAGAGAAGAGCACTAAGAAGAGCAGGATCACTTTCTAAACTAGAGCTCGAGGCGTCTGAGTGAAACCAGTAAGTTTTAACCTACTATGTTGCCACCTAGGGTCAGGCAAAAAAACCTTGTCTGGGATGTATTTGTTTCATGCAAGGCGACACGATTATGTCTTCGTCACAGTGGGAAAGGGTCGCACAACACGCAGATTCGGAAGGTTTAAGAAAGTATTGAAAACTGTCAAAGTAAAAAAGGAGCTTCGTGTCTAATACTTTGGAGATCCTGGGTCCCATAAGTGTCGCTACCGCGAAATGTTTAGGATATATCGCAAAACATCGGCTTTTACTCTCTGGTTAAGCAAAATACGCAGTCAGAAATTAATAACGAGACAGCCTCAAAACATACCGTGTCATCAGAGGCGTACTGGATCCGGGCCCTCCAAAAGAACGTCGAAATAACATGCGCTGGATAGGCACATAAGCAAAATATTTGGGCAAATGTTCTAGAAAACTCCAAACAATCAGGACGCCGGCACGCAGATTTGGCACCACAAGATCTCTCTATGTGGCTTGTCCTGCAAGACAAATGTATTCACACTATCTAGAGAGACCGTTGATTCTAAGCTCTACGTACACCTAAGCATGCAGAACATAGCCACGTGGTCCGAAAAGCTCTGATAAAGGCAGGTTTACCATGCTCGCCGGAACCAAGCGGTGAAAGGAGGCCTAATCGAATGTTCATCACGGGCATTTTCTAGCGTGACACGCAACATGCTGAAACAATCACAAGGATTTGGTAAGAATCTACACAGACTAGGAAATACATTTTCGTACAACCAACGACGGAATGGCAATAGTTTATGTAGGGGGACTATAACGAAAGCCCAGCGCAATTGAAAAAAAAATTGAAATTATCTCGCAGTGTGAAAATGCTATAACGCTCCCATAGTTGGCACCATGGAATGAGAAGATAAGTTATGTTGCCACGACCGATAAACGTTCCAACTTGAAAATTGTCACTTTGCAACATAAATAATATTAACATGAAACGTATATGTTATCATATATTACTTGGTTATGGCGTTAATCTCATATATCACTTGGTTATGGTTAAGCATGTTAGTATGGCAGTGCAGGTCGGCAATATACTTTATGTTTGTCGTGCTTCTAATATGCAGTGCTACCCCGTACATTTCCTCAGTCCGCATCGAGTCTGCGGCCCGCGACGTCCAGGTCGTTGCAGACTGTCTACAACACACCGTTTCGGCGATTCGTTTTTAAAGCAATAATTCGAAATGGGATGCGAGCAAGAAAAAAGTAGTGAATACCTATTGGCACTTTGGAACGTAGACACAACGCCAAGTCCGCCGTTAATGGCAAAGGGCAGCTAACGAACGAAAGTAGAAACAAGACTACGTATTGAAACTTGTAGACTGTATGCCTAGAGACAATGCATGATTTAAAAGACAAAACAAACGAGATATCTCCATCTGCAGGAATGTGTCGGGCGTTTGGAAATGCTGACGACAATACACATCCGATTAGTGATGTCCGATTTGCATGTGCAAAAGCGCTGGTTTACTGGTCGATCGCAAGACGTATGTGCTAGATAAACTGACTGTCTAGAAGCAAAGACGACAGCAAACTTTACGACACGTGAGAGGCCAACAAAGCGAAAGTTCGCATTGCAACCGCGATTACCACGGTAGAAAAACGGCACGGCTTGTGACGTTACGAACAGAAACTGGAGACACTAAAAACTGATTGGCTATCTGTGCAGCGCATAGAAGAAGCGTCTAAGTAATGCGGCTAAAAAGCGGCTTCTTTGAGTCGTTGCATAAATGCTAATAATTCTAAAATAGTGGCAGGATCTATGCAAAGTAAATATCTTTAAAACGTGAACTATGCTACAGCACCGTACTGTTGCCATACTAATATTAATGATGCCGTGTGCAGCATGTGTTATAATGGAACATGCCTGTAAACAGACACAGATGCCAATGCCTATAGGTATGTAAACGCTTTTACATTTAACTAATAATACATTTCACTAAATAAACATATGTACAGTTACAACGGTAAAAGCTGTGTTATGCAAAAATACGTGATCAGTTAAATTTACTAGTGTTGAAACACATTCTGTGTTTATTGGTAACGTGATATATTTGCTAACTAACGCTTTTTATAATTAACTTAAACAAATTAATAATTTTGTTATACGATAACTCCGTAGAATAGCCTTATACCTGCATATGCTACCAAATAAACTAGACATATATAAGATTTTCCTTATGATGGGAAGGGAGAATCTACTTCTGTGGCCTTGTTCAGAAATTTTGGATTTTTATTTGGGCAGAAAACTTTTTGGACAACAAATCTTTGTGACAACATGGAATGACCAAGCACAGCACCCAAGTGGGCCGAACCAAAGTTTTTCTGTTTTTTAATACGTACATAGTCACAAGAATATATCTTCACACTCCAGGTGGAATCTGCGATTGAGTACGCGACTGCCTGCGAAGTACTGGTCACTAACTGCCCAAACCACGCCGTCACTGGCTGTACGCTCCACAGTTACAAAGAGTTCTCTTCCTAGTGACCCAAACAGAATATGCTTACGTGCGTTCGTGTTATATAGACACATATGTATACGAACTCTTATAAAACAAACGGGCCATATTCTAGAGAAAAAAAGTCACTTTCTCTAATCGGATTGGGAGCGGAAGTTTTGTTAAGGAGTGAGAGTGAAGTCTCTAACGTTTGTTATACCGAGAACCTATGATAATCCGACATATAGGGGAGAGGACGAGGTTTTGAGAATCATATCATGAATCAAACCATCATCGGTTTAGTACCATAATAGTCTTCATGAAGGCGCATTGAATGTGTTTATTTTGCGAGCGCAATATAAAGCTTTCTTAAGCGAGAAAGTACATAGGCTCACGAAAGTACACGTTGCAAAATCCTGAGTTTAGCAAACTTTCCTTATCGCCACTACTTTGTTTCCCCTAGCCAGCATTGGATATTCTTTCGAAACGAAACAACGAATTGTTTTCTTTAATCTTCAATTTTCTTCTAAACACAGTTCGGAAGGCAATGTTCACATGTTTGGTATGTCAACCGATTTCACTCTCTTGTCATTGCACATTTTGTGAGTAAAAATTCGTATTTTCACTCCTAAATGCCTTTCACCGAGCCCCCCCCCCCCCATATCCTTGGAGGAAGTGACTTTTTACCGAGTTTGATTCTTCCCTAACATGTCCGACCTACATCTCTCTTCCCACACAAATCTTGTCCCTGCGGATGTTTTTGCACGCGGGGAGTGATGGCGGCGAGAGGGGCGGAGAGGGGCAAAACACATCCCCCTTGTTATGGTTGTGGGTTGCGGTGAGACCTTCCGCCTGCCAGTGGATAGATTGGATCACGGTGCGTGTTGTGGCTGCGGCGCTGCATGGTTTTGAAATTAATGCACACGAAATGTTTATCTTGCGCGAAGGTCTGTTTTTTCCTCACTTTCTTTTTTTTCCCCTTCTCTCTCTCTCTCTCTCTCTCTCTTTCTCTCTTCGCTTTTCACTATGCTGCTTCTGCTTTGGTTTGGCCCTATTTCTTTCTGTCTGGCCGCCGGCTTCTTCCCTCATTGTCTTCGTTGTCATTTATGTCAGACACGCAGCGCGTTCGCCTGGAATTGGAATTACGTTTGACTCGTCTGCTCGGCAGCCTGTGAGTGTGGATGAATTAGCTCCCGGCAGTAGGAACGAATGTATCGTTTGGTCGCTTGTTTGGCCCAAACAGATCCATCTCGTTTCTTGTTGCACGAAGCTAGCTGCATCAGTGGCAGTGGCAGCGGCGGTCGTATTAGAAGTAGTTACAGATGTGACAGTAAGAGTAACCGTCAGACAGGCGAGTATTCTACCACTGGACCACCGACGCAACCGAGGGGCAGAAGTAGTATTAAACAATGGGAAATTCAGCTCCTCGCCTCTTCCTGAGGCCATTTAGGTGAGAGGTTTTTAGTGGGCATTATGCCAACAATGTGCAGCATCGGCATCGAGTTCCACACTACCCGCCGTGGGTGTGCGTAAAAGCATTTTTCCCTCTCACCAAAAAAAAAAAAGTAAGCGTAACCGTAGTAGTCATTGGACAAGATACACGTAGTCGCGCCGAACCGGGCGAGGCTACTTTCGTGGTGTGCGACAAAAAGCTGACTGGTTGGTTGCCCCGACAGTAATGGCGGTGGTCGCAGTGCCGCCCAGATACGAGCACCGACAAGTACCTAACGGTAGCTCCTGCTATGTGCATCTATTCTATCTATGAATCTACGTATGAATTCTATCTATCTATCTGTGGATCGGTCATTTGTTCTGGTGGCTAACGGTTCTCGCTCGTCGCTCCTTCGTGAGAAGAATCAAGTGGAGATTTCGGGAACGAGACGGGACGGAAGATACTACCCTCCCAGTCTCAGTCCAAATCTCGACCGGCCTACCATGTTACGCGCGCGCACTTACGTCATGTAATTGTGTTTAGTTAACTGCCTGTCTGTGTTACTGCCTGTGTTAGTCTGCCTGACTGCTGATTTTTCAAAGCAGAATTTTCAAAGCTTGTGGCGCACTTGTATGTATGTATGTATATATATATGTGTGTATGTATGTATATATATATACATATATGGGTGTATATATATATATATATATATATATATATATATATAATGAAACCATCGTATCTGCGTGTGAGAGCGCCACAAAGTAAATAGTGCACTGTGGGTGTGGTGAAAGCTCTTATCAAGTTCCGCAAATATTATTTTTATTGTATGCAAATTTTATTGAGTTGCACAAATCGCACAATTGTTGATATATATATATATATATATATACACAGAAGAGAGAAAGGTAGTGACAATAAGGAAAGAGCATAGTACCCTGGGCACCTAAAACAATACGCGTTTACGTGCTCAAGAAGAGTTGATCCGTAAGCGAGATCGGCTTTGTTGCGCTTTCTAGTTTCTTTCAGATGGCATGGATGTTTTCCGAATAGTTTTGTATGGGGTCTTTTGTCTGCCTTTTCCGATGGCACACTGAGATATTTTGACCTAGTTAGCGACACTCAAATTTATGTCGCTGAGTCAAATATAGTTTGTTAAATGTGACCAAGAACGAGTACACATATATATATATATATATATATATATATAGGTCATTTGTTTAATGGATTGCTTGCCCATAAAACACTATTGGCCGGATCGAACAAACATAATCGTTAAATAGACTAATAGCTGTTCTGAGCACATGCATGTTATAGAACATGCACAAGACACAACAGATGAATTAAAATCACTCTAGTATAGATTGAAGGCTCGGTAGATCTAGGCACCTTGCAATGCCTGATTCAGCCGATTCGGCATACGTCACAGGACTGATGCGGCAGCTTTGCGGCCACTCCTTCTAATTAGAAAGCTATAGAGTTCTACTTGAAACGAAGCTATAGTAAAGGACTAACTAATTATTGTAATTAACTTCACCAAAAAGCAAAACAACGCGACACAAAAACCACACGACCACTTTTATTTGACTGCTATTACACGTGAATATTAAAGTAGCACGGTATTAGCTGATGGAAGCCACCTGAAGACTGGTGTGAGTTTAATTAATATGTATACATATATTTAAAAAAACAATATATATATATATATATATATATATATATATAAGCTTTTGTGAAATGCATTTACGCACGTCTGATTCGACAGTGTGGGACTTGCCGGGTAGGCCTGCCGCTATACCCGGTTTGCTAACACACGTTTCACTGCCGCTATGTGGTAGGTGGCTCGGTGCTTGTCAAGCTTACTACGAAACAGTCGCAGGAGGATTTCCTCGCGAGGAGCATTATTCTATACAATTAACTTTTTGCCTAGCACCTTCTTGATTGCTCCCTATGATTACCGAAACGTACGAGTATATATATATATATATATATATACACGAATTATGTTTACTAAACTGCTGCAGTTGTTAAGACGTGGATGCTTAAAGCTGGAACAGTAAAATATACCCAGGTTATGCGTTCGTACGAAGATGATGATGATGATGATTTGCAATATTGTAAACGTTTCTTTTCTTTTTAATATCATAAAGCGTAGCTACTGTATTCCGATCATGCTGTAAAATGATAACTCTATCCTAACCTATGCAACTGATCTATCTAATACATGCATGTAGTTACGATTCGAACAAAATGACAAGATGCATGGTTAACTCTGAGCGTTAATATTCGGTATCAAGCGAACAGTAGCTTGTAGGCCAATCTACTCTTGCACAGATTATAAATATATACATAAGACATCTTATATAAGGCTACCGTATATATATATATATATATATATATATATATATATGTTGTGTGTATGTATATAAATGGCTGTGGATTGTAGGTCCGTGGTCAAAACATGTAGATGCACGAGTGCGCGTTTATGTATATATATATATATATATACGTTACGACTATTAGTCACACCCGCTGAGGAGGTAGGGATGCAAAAGGTGATAGTTACGATACTTCTGTCGATACGATGATACGCTACCGATTGTCGCAAGCTTCTGGCCGGTTGGTTCATCTTGGGAAGCGTACTTTTGCCACCCCCTTCTTTTCTGCTACTATCTTACATACCTGTTTTCTCTACCACTACCGCACTCCCTTTTGCTCTGCCTCCTTTCGTAAATGTCCCGTTTCTACCGTTTCCTCTGCTTGCCGTTCTCCCCAATATCTCATCTGTCATCACCCAGTCGTCACAGGTACAAGCGGCGACGGCGGCAGCAGCGTCTCCAGGTAGACAACTTCGGCCCTTTGGGTCTTGAGCATTAATGTCGCTGACGGTTGTTGCCGCGTGTGACCTATGCTTGCCTGGGGGGTACAATGGCCTCCATTGGTCAGCTTCCTTTGGCGTTACTGATTATTGAGACCTGCTCGCACATCAGATTACAACGTTATAGTTGTTGTTGTTGTTTTTCTTGTTGGTGTTGTTGTTGTTGGTGTTCTTGTTGTAGTTGTTTGGTGTAGTTGTTGGCGTTGTTGTTGATGCTGCTGTCATTGTTGTTCTGATCGTTGCCGCGGCTGTCGTCATCATTAGTGGTTTAATTGTAGGCACGACGTCGCTAGTCAATGAGATACTACCGACGAAGCGCGGTAATGATTAGTCGCGCGTGAGCGGCACAAAATTAATAGATCACAGCAAATGCAGATGTGCGTTGTTTAAAACGTATAGATAATGTGCATCTGAATATATATATATATATATATATATATATATATATACATATATTCGATACATCGAAACGATGTTGGAAATGCAAAAGCGTGCATAAAAGACATATATATATATATATATATATATATATATATATATATATAAAGAGTAAGACCCTTACTATAAATTAAAGAGTAATCGCCATTCTTGTCGATCGTTGATTGCAGCGTTTCTTTACTGAGACTAACTGCTGTAGAAATTTCACAACTCTTAACCCTTTTTATTTTTAATAATGTAACAAACAACAGCATTGGAATCTGCTCTTAAACGAACGGGTGAATCGGCTATACGCGAACAGCCATGCGCTTCTCGAACGTTCTGTTACAAACCTAAGGGATGACGTTGCTGTTTCAATTCTGACGCTGTTACATGTATCAATTTTAATTCGGAAATATAAATATATATATGTCAAAGAAATATATTAAAGCCAATAAGACTCGTCATCCTAGTGCGGTAACGTTTGGCTATTGGTTAGTTTTCATTTATACGTCTACAAAACTGTTGCGCTTTATAGCATTATCTTACTTGCAAAACATACATTCGTGATGGTTCATTGAGCTGGTCGTTGTAATGTGTGTTAGTCATAACACGCGCCATCCTTTCGGTAAGTGAGCAATCTCTACTTCTTCTGAGAGTAAAAAAATTTATCTGAGCTTTCAATGAGTAAAAATCCAATCTTTCCACCACAAATTGGCAGTACTTGTATATTGAGCTTCGTATTACTACGACAGTTATGTGTAATCCGTGAGACCAGAAAGCATATTAATATTAAGAAGCCAGCCCAATCAGAGACCCACTGGACAGAGCCATAGTGTCACCCTCTAAAGACACTCTGTCTTACAATAGGAAAAAAACTGCGGACCATAAAAGTGGCGTACACAAGAACTTAAATGTTTTATGTCTGTATGTAGGCTTCTGTTGGCGCTACTTAGACATAATTAAATCACGAACAACATGCGAAAATATTATCAAGCATTCGGACGTCTGATAATAACACATTATAAACACCTGTGCATAATTTTTTTTCGTTCAATTATATATATATATATATATATATATATAAATCCTTTGTAGCAGGCAAATATGTTATTCCCAACTGTCCAAATATTCTGATATACACGCCACCTATGCGAAAGTTATTAGCTGGAATATTTCAATATTTGTTTCGGCAGATTTATCATAATATATATATATATATATATATGCCATGAAGGGCCGATAGGGCCAAGTATAACACTGCACGGGCGAACGCGAAATTGTTGAATGAAATCATAATCTGCTAAGCACAAGGAGCGAAAAGAAGTGATCTTTAGGGGTGTCGACCGATGGGTGCTGCTACTGGCCGGGCCGTTACCACCGCCACTGTCAGTGCTGATTTCATGATTATGATCCTGGCTGTTGCTTCTGATGTTACTTAGCTGCTTGATCGTTGTTGATGTTGTTGTCTTTGTTATTGTTGTTGTTGCTGTTGTTGCCGTTGCTGTGAACATCGATTGGCGAAATTAATTAACTCTGATGGCGGCAAAAGAGACAGTGGGCCGAACAAATTTAGCATCCATTATCGCTTCGGTCGCGCTGTCGTAAGGGTGCCCGCCATGCCACATTTCGTACAGAGAGCTGGCTTGTTTTTTCTTGTTGTTGTTGTTGTTGTTGTTGTTGTTGTTGTTGTTGCTGTTGTTGTTGTTGTTGCTGCTGCTGTTGTTGCTGTTGTTGTTGTTGTTGCTGTTTTTGCTGCTGTTGTTGACGTTGTTGTCATCTTTCATGGCAGTCGCCTCTTCTGTCGAACGTTGTTCTAGCCGTGAAGCCGGTGGAGCTGCAGCTTCGTACGTTACCGTTGGCCGCCATTAGTATTATTATTAGCCGCAGCAGAAGCACCAGCAGTAGCATAGACAGACCAAGAAAACAAGGGGAGAAAAAGCAAGATAACTTCTCTTCTGTTTTTTTGCCAATCGTTTTCATTCTTCCTCGTGTTTTTGGTGCTGGTCATCCTCTGTGTTATCCGTCTTGGTACTTTTGGCGTCTTCCTCCTCTTCCTCTTCTTTACCCTCGCGTTTTTTTTTTTTTTCGAGTTGTTGTTGTTGAAATCATTATTTCAACTGCTCGACTCACCCAGAGGTCGTTTACTGGTGGCTCGCCACTCTCAATCCACAATGAATGACTGCAGCCACCGTGTTGCGTCGATTTGTGACGCTGAGCCCGTAAGCTGCGCACATCTTTTTTTTTACTGTGGACAATTCTACACAATATTGATCAAGAGCTTGACTAATCGGGTAGCAATAGTTAACAAACACTGCAGGTAAGCAAGCATCGTGGTGTTGTTGTTGTTGATGTTGTTGTTGTTGCTGTTGCTGTTGTTGCTGGTGTTGGTGTTGTTGTTGTTGTCGGCGTTGTTGTTGTTGCTGTTGTTTTCGGCTGTTTGTCTGCTCCCATCTATGAATGGCGTATGTTCGAACCCAATCGCTCTCGTATGCTGCAATAGAACACTATCTGTGTCAACGTATATCAGTTCCCAGTTTTACATATCAGATCTATCTTTTGCTCGATCTGTGTCTGTTTCTCGCTGGCGCACGCGTTTCGCGAATTGCTCGATTGGGCCATTTGGTATGCTGCCGTTTGCGCGGTTTTTTGAAGCGGGCACTTGTCGTTATTATAGTAGTAGTCGCGCGAAAGGTGATAGAAATACTTGTAGTAGACGTGATGGCAAGAGAGAGGAATAAAATCGTAGTAGAAGCCACTGAAGTCAGAAGTCACCGATATCTTTTGAATCGACACTCGGTGCAGTGATCCCTACCGGTGACTTCGAGAATTGCGAAAATTCGCACCGTCATAACCGGGTGCGCGTTCTGGTGCGGCTTTCATCGCTCGCCGAGACGCGCGCCCGAGCATGCACGGTCACCCGCCCATTACCCTAATGGGTTCGAATGGGCCATCATTCAATTAAACGATGCAGTACTGATCTGGCTGCAGCTGCCGGTGTTGCTGCTGATGGTGATGATGATGACAGCATGACGACGATCATGATGATGATGATAATGATAATGGCGGTGCTGATGTTGATAATGGAGAAAAAGGCAATAACCATGTGTGCTGATGATGTATGCTCGTTTGTTGTGATACGTTTAAAAATCAGTGTTGCATCGATTTGAGGCTATAACACCCGGCTGGTGGAAACGCACGAGAGAAGCGCGCATCTCCCCCCCCCCCCTGTAGTACCGCGCTGCTACAATAAGAATAATTCAAGCATGGATCAAATATATATATATATATTTTTTATATATGTATATAAATATACATATATATTTATGTATATATATATATATATATATATATATATATATATATATATATATATATATATATATATATATATGAATTTGTCCACAGTAATTCTTGCATTACTGAGATGTTCGTCTATCCTCCCTTATAATCCGTTATCTGACTTCTGAAATTTCAGACTAGTAATAGTAACAACACCAATAATAGTAATAAGATCAATTCTTGTAATGACGATGCAGTGCCTTCTCGTCAGATGTGCATACTCTATGGTGATTATTCATGTTTATTTAACAACACAAATTTGCTGATCACGTAGAAGATTACGCGGTTACAGCTGTGTTCAGAAATGAAAACATGTGGATTACGTCGTAGTCAGCATCAGACTACATGTACCCTAAAATGTTCACACATTGCATGGCTCTCCAATTAATCAGATCTCCACGCATGTAGTAGTATATCATTCTACTGCCAGTTTCTTATTTTATTTAGGAGGTTCCGGAGGTGCTAGTGCACATATATCACGAGCAGCTAGCTTGCTGATCGTATTACTCCCCATCCACCCAGGCTCCGTATTGCTGTGGTATTACTTCGAAGCCACGGCAGAGGTGTCTCTTCGCCGTCCTCCGTCAACATTTTCTATGCTCTCTTTCCATATCACCTTGTGGTTAGTCCGCATGGGCTAGAGCAATACCAAGTTCAACCGCCCTGAGTGTGTGCGTCAAGGTCTCGAGGGCACGACTGCCCCCCCCCCCATGTGCCTCGACCACTGTCGAGGTTACGACTGTTATCGCTCTAACCCTTCCATCTTGTTTTTTTTTCAGGATTCCCTTCAGCGTGAAATTGGCTTCAAACCAGTTCGTTGCTTTCCTTCCACGCTTTTGCCGACATCATCATGTGGTCGACGACCTCCCTGATCGTAAAAAGGCCTCTCACGTTAGTGGAACCTGTGTCCCGTGCCTTGCAGCGCGGAACGGTGTGTTCTACGTAGCCCAGCTCACCAGAACCGCACGTCACATAGATGTCACTGTTCGCCTTTCTAATCCTCATCATGTGGCTTTGTAAGGGACCGTATCCAGTCAGCTCTTGCGTCGAACAGTAAGATAGCCATGTTGGCAGTCGAACCACACTCCGAGGTCTGGTTAGACTTTTGGTCCAGCTCCCCTTGATGACCTCGGGTCTTATCTTCGTCCACTTCTTCTGCTAAGTTCCGATAGTGGCACTCCTGACCATGGTTAGATCCAACTCTCCGTCAAGGAAGCGCTTGCTTCTCTCCCCCTCAAGCAGATCCCATAGTAGTATCTTGGTTAGGACCAGAAGGGCTTCGGTCGAAACCGTCCGGTACTGCGGCCAGTCTGTTGGGCTGACCTTAGTGTTCCCATATTTTTTGCCGTCTGCCCAAACCGGGGCCGCGTACACCGCCGTTGAGTCGGCCACTATCGTTAATAATCTTCTTTTGGATTCTGACACCCACCAACCCTCCGTAGAATACGCGCTAGGTTTAGAGAGACAACATGCGCCCATGCCACAAATCTTGTATCGAGAATGACTTCGAGGTACGTTGCCTTTTTCCTGACCCGCCATTACTAGTTCTACCCCTCTTATTTTAGCTTGTAAGGTACATCGCTTCTGTCTAATCGGGTGCGATCGTAAGATGGCTTCTTATCCACTCATTTACACGGGTCAAAGCTTGCTCGGCGGCGCTTTCTAGGACTGACTCAGTCCTAGCCGTAACTATAAGGGCGATATCGTCGGCGTATGCTAGCGTCTTTACCATATTCGGAAGATCATCTATTTCGAGCACCCCGCCGTAAGCGAGATGCCACAGCACGAGCCCCAAAATCTAACCCTGTGGGGCTCCAGCTATAAGCTCGTACCCCTTCCTCCTGCAACCAGACCTCAGTCACCCAGGTAGGATGAAATCATCCGACGGAGGTAACCGGAGACTCTCTTCCTCTTCTGACGTCCAGAAGAATAAGGAGCATGAAACCCCTCGTTTTGGAGGCCTTTGCAGTCTTCCCACTTGCCCAATTCAGTACTTCTTTAGGGCTTTGGATGTAGAGCGACTTTTCCAAAATCCGTGCTGACCCTCCGCAGCGCTTCTTTGGCTTCGATCTTCTTGTTCAGGCGGTAGACAAAGACGTCCTCTACCATTTTGCCTAAAGCGTCCGGTAACCTGACAGGCCAAAACGCCGACGCCCCCTCCTCTAGGCTCTTCCCTGGCTTTAAAACCAACAGAAGGCTGGCCCGTTTCCAGGTTCTCGGGAATCTTCCCTCCCTCGGAAGTGTAGTCATGAAGGCCTCAAAGACCCTTGGCTTAATGAAATCTCTCGTGATGACAACCCTCTTTTCCTTGTGGGCACCAACGCTATAGACAAGCTTCTCAAGGAACTTCTCGAACTCCACTGCCAGCCTGTTGCAATATCAGAAGAAGCATATCTCTAGTACCAGTCATTGGAGGAATTTGGAAGAACTAATCAAGTACGTTTTATGCGATGCATAGTGCTGGCGTTGAAAAATATGGCACGACAGGGAAAAAAACAGCCTAAACTAAACATTCTAAAGATTATACATAACTTAAATGATGTCATAGAGAGGCGCAGAGAGCACAGGAATACCTAGCTAGTCAACAGCTGAGGCTCTTGCTCACAATGATAAATAAAGCCCACCGACCCGTTTAGAGGCGAATATAAACCTCACCTGAATGAGCGCTTACCCAAAGTCAATAACGCCTTTAGTGCAAATACTTTTACTTGCAAGAAAGACAGCCCTAGATTTAGAAGAAATCTAGCTTCTACAATGCAGCCGAACCAAAAGATTCTTAAAGCGCTGGAAGAAATAGACTTGGTAGAGTTTCTGAGCCTACTAGCCTCTAGAGAAAAAATATATTTGAATTGTGATATTAGGACCAACAGGTAGCCATCTCCACACCTCATGTTGAAAAAAATTACAATGGGTATGCAACGAATTCAAATACAAATAATGTATTGCTTCAAATTCGCTATCCTTTGCAAAAGGTCGATCTTAATGTACGCAAGCTCATGTATTTTTTTTCTAATATAAAGGCAACTACAACTAATATGAGTAAACGAAGAAAGTATTATACTACTTATCTGTCTAGCTATTGATAGCTCATTTCATGCCATCAACTGTTACTTAGGCTGTCGCATTACAATTTAATAATTGGCCTTATATATATATATATATATATATATATCTCAAAGTGAGTTTATTGTCTTATCACGTCTACCGACCGTCCTGTGCATATCAACCGTTCATGATTTATCTCCGCACATACACATGCGTAGCGAGGCCGCGCTCCATTGTTCACGCAAAGGCCAGCTGCTACACACCGCAATGATCTAGGCACAAACCTGGCATAATTACGATGCTTAAAAGCGTTGGCAGTCGCATTTTCCCGCACCCCAATCAATTAAGCCTAGCCTAAGGCTGTTTGGCCAGACGAACGCGATTAACTCCGCTAGACGCCTAACTGAGTTCTCGACGTTCAGGTGAGGCTGGTCCGTAGCTCAAAGGGCGCTTGTCGAATACGCACCAGAACCCGCTTAGCTTGATGCCAGAACAATCTAATATGAACACTTATCATCAGCGTCATCTCGAGCTGCGACTGATAGAGGAACGTGGAGAGGGGCGCACGATGAATACGACAAAAGTTGGTGGCCCACAGTGATGAATGCCGGGAACCTGCGCTAGCATCTGGCATGGACGGATGACCCGAGACGCCCGCTATGAGATTACAACTGTCCGTGTGGAAAAAATTGAACAAACCTAAAGCAAAAAAAAAATTATTAAAAAAAATGATGAAAAACATTATTATTACATATATTTATTTACTATTAAAACTTATACGGATAAGCAGCATTATGGCACAATGTTTATGTTGTTGCCAGACTACCTGTTAATAAAACTTGTCATAGTTTAGAAGCGAACGGGGCAAATATACAATAAACGTCGTCGGTCGAGTCCGGTCTGCATTGCTCTGTCAAGCTGAGTCGCTTATCATTATGCTTATCCAATCAATACAACTATTCTACAATTCAAATCTATTAATACAAACCTTAAGACTTTTATTTATATAATTCCACTATGTTAGTATATTAGAGTGGACAATTGTCTCCGCGCGAACGTGTGATCACGGGTTCTCTAACCCAGGGTTAGCTCAGTTCAACAATATGCCCCGAACAGACGCTGCGTTTCCTCGTTGAATGTCGACAGCCTCTGACGCAAGTATTCGGATGCCCTCGAGTCTCCTGTCGAAAGATTAAAGCTTTTACCGACCCGCTGAATCAGCTTGAGCGTAAGGGGGTTCAGCTCCCATAGTCTCAAACGCCAACGGTCAAAATTCGTGCGGACAATCGACGCTTGAGTATTTTCTGCATTTATTAGCCGCAGCTAACCTGGAGGCATGATCTGCTCGGTCCGCACCTGCACCGACCATCGAAGGGGCTAATAAGTCGGTTACAGTTGCGCCCGAGACAAGCATGCGGCCACGATCAAAGGGCGTCAAAGTCAGACCGTCAGGTCTTTTTCCATCATCCCTCGAAAGACCCGGGGGCTCTAGAACGCACGAGAAGCCGGCGAACCTAAGTGCGCGGCTAAAGGTGTCATTTAAAGTGGAGTGACGCGCTTGTCGGCCTGCACTCAACGCGCATGACAGGCCATGATGGGCCAAGGCGTCCACGAAATCACCACAACGACATCGGTGGGGCACGACTAGGTCAACACCAAGCGGGCAGGGTAGGGCCTGTAACCAAGCCCCAGCTCGAAGCCTGGCTCTATCAGCAACAGAAGGTGCTCTATTAATCAGGCCTGCTATTCGCTTTTCATGTAAGGGGGCTGTGAAACTACTCTGGTTAGCCCTATAATCCAGAGGAGAATCAATTAGCAACGGCAATTCTTCGGTCAGCTTTTGAAGTTCAACGTTGTAGGCATCCCACCCATCACTGTCCAATAATGTTTTAACCCTGTCCGCCGCCTGGGTCAATGACGACACGATGGCGGGTCAGCCATCATGACCGCGTCCGGCACACCTAGACCGCCTAAAGAAACCGGGAGCATTACCTGTTCCCTTGCCGCATCAGTCAGCTTAAGCTTTAGTATGATTTCTAAAATGTCTAAACTAAGTCCATTAAATGATTGTAAAAGCTCTGGTGATAAAAAAACAGGTTGGAACCTCTAAGAAGGTGTGTTAACCTCGTGGCTGAAGAACAAGATCTAAGACCAATACAAACTATAACTACAACTCAACCTTTATTTTTCACCAGCTTAGCCCATGGCTCCCACAATAAAAACAACATCTGCCTTCGAAACTGTGCCTCGCGTTAATCTCCTGCGATCTGCTGAATGCGTTTAGCTAAATCTTTGAGAATCAAGGTAGTTCTCTCGTATTGATGGGGGACCCTAGGTTTCCTATTGCTATACTTACAAAAATTTATTTTCTTGCCAGTTCAGAATATTTACTTTTTGCACGGTTATTGCATTTTACACTAACTGTCCTGGCTCGACTGAGCTGTGATGCAAATAGGATACGGCCGCAGTATGTATAACCGCCACGTTCCACGCTAAGCATTTTCTATATGCTCATAGTAGAATAATTACTGCATCAGACCTTAGTTCAGCAGTAGCGGGCTCCGTTTTTTGTTATTATTATTAATATTCCAGATTAACCGGCCGCTTCTCTCACAGTATTCTGCTGGCAAGAGAAATCACATCAGCATGGATTCGACGCATAAATGCTTTCTTAGCAAGTACCCGAACCCATCGGTAGACCTAGGCAGATGTATAATAAATACTTTAAAAGCAATTCGTATACAGCTTTTCCCCCTGTAGTTTAATAGTATTCGTACGTACTAACGACTTGTATAATCAACTGCGTACAAACTCCACGAAGAGTATGCCAAAAACCGCATAAAATTCTATACAACATAACTAAATAATGATTGTAAAACAATTTCATGATTTTTACGAATTGGACTACAAGTCAACGGTTAACGACGCTGCAGACAGCCTATTTGGCTGACTGTGTTTTTACTGGTGTAATCGTTTTTGCTGTTGCCACTACTGGGGTTTCGATTCCTCCCGCTTTTTCGGAATGAACACGCTTTAGCTGTAAGATGAGGGTAGCGGTGCAGCAAAAAATATCATTTAAAATTATCAGCGTTAGCTCCCATATGTTACGATCATATAGTGTGCCGTTACGCTTAATCTGTATAGCAACACCGGTCATACCAAAAGCAAACAAATATTAGTCCTCTATCTGCTAGTTGAAACCTTAGTAGTCCAAAAAACAACTAATTGCTTTAAAACGTAATTTTCTTGCGTTTCTAACTATCTCGCTTTGGCTCGTGGGTTTTCCTAGAAAAAATGGATGTCGTTTGAATTTTGCGTGTAAGCATTTTCTACGCATCTCACTTTTAAAGAGTCATACTTTCCTAGGCCTTTCTGCAATGAGATAGCCACCATTCTAGTGGACAACGCACCGGTGACAGACTCAACAATACGGCTCAGCTCACACATTAGTTAACTTCCGCCGCGTATATTTCATGCATATTATTGTTTGCGCACAAATTTGCCTTTGATTAGTTGCTGTATAAATCTCTACCTCCTGCTTGCTACCTTTCATATGTGTGTCCATTATATTGTAGTTCTGTTTCGTATGTACGCCCATGTTAGTGTTCTTGCTTTAGATATACTTGCTATTCATAGCAAGGCAACATCTACGGATTGTAGGATCCACGTCTGTTTTTTCAACACTAAGCCAACAGAAATCAGACACGCATGCAAACGCTACATATGCTTTTTTTCAACACGTACAGGAATGGTTAGCAGAATAAGTGATGACGACAACGGATGTAGTTGGTGCAGCACCAGCTGCACCGTTACCCAAAGCGTAACACGGATATGCAAGACCACTAGCAAAACTATACGTTTTCGACATTCGCCACAAACATACTTTAGTAGGTGAGTAATTGCCTCATTTCATTAGAAATATCATCGAATTGAATCTAAACTTCGTACAGTTTGTTACAACGCAACGAAGTGCTCGAAAAATACTGTTTTGAACCTATTGTTCTTATTAAATATTCCTAAGTGATCACTATTTTGACCATACTACTCTTTTAATCAAATATAGTAAATAATGCTTTAACCACGTTGACTTTGTTATGCTTATATATATATATATATATATATATATATATTTATATGTACACATAAACAATGTTTAATATTTAATATTTTAATATTTAATATGTTCTCTCTAAAAATGACTCTGAAATTATATCCCTAGCTATCTTCTCATCGTGCAACTTGCAGCTAGACCAAACGACGCATAAATATATATATATATATATATATATGCATTTGCATCATACGGCATCTAGCTTGTGTGGGCAGCTAAGCTCGGTTCAACTTGGTGCACTCGATCGGGTGAAACCAGCTTTTTTTAAACTTGTACCAGGATTACATACGTCAGCATACAACTGCCTTAGGTATTTGCTGTGCAGTGTTCCACTATTCGTGGAACAGATCAAAAAAACAGTTTGCGCTCCCAGACACCCCCACATACAGCGAATTTATTTAAGAAAAGATGGCTGAGATCGACCCACATTTTTATATGACAGATGCAATGGTTAGGTCAAAATGGAAGGGCACAGGCAGGACAAACAGGCACATAATCGCTTGTCTTGCTGTGCACGGTTTTCACCACCTCCTTTGCCAGAAAAGTTTACCATAAACCCTGTGACACATGCGTTTGTAAATATTGTCATGGTATATCTTTAAAATATCATGGCAGTAAGTGCAATGCAGTCTCCTCGCTAACAAGGCTGGCACTGAGTGATTTGTAAATATTAATATAATTACGAGGCTGTAGTGATATTGATCATACTATCAAAATATATTTTACCCAATCTAGTGTAGAAGTAAATCAATATATATATATATATATATATATATATATAGAAAGAGAGTATGCCCGAGCGTCTGCTTATGTAGATAACATCGATTGTGGTGTCCTACCAAATACATTTTTCTGACATATGTACTATATTGTCTTATACGTCAACTGCATCACTTTTGTGAGTGATTTCGACGATTGTGAACCAGTACCGGACACTGGTGTAAAATACCGCTGAGGGCAAACTTATAAACTAGCTATTATTTAAACCACAACACTGCCTGACACGACGTCCCACACACGGTCAGGAAGGAGTCCAAATGAGTTTTGGGCTGGCTCTTTAGCTTGCCTTGATTAGGCTTGATTTTATTTGGCCGTGTTCGTAGCATGCGTGCGAAAGCATGCCAACATCTCATTTAGCGAGCAGCAGTTGCGTGTCTGCGGAAGAATGCCAAAATTAAACTCAAGTAAAAGTACGGATGCACAAAAACACACACCCATACACATAAGAACACACAGTCGACCGCCAGTCAGACACTTGCCGCGTGTCTTGAACGATCTATCACATTCGATCGAAGACGAACTGACCATTGGCCGGCTTATCGGTGTGATCCGTTCTGTGGGGCTCTGTTCGCTGTGGCGCTACCAGCTATATACCACTGATATTTTCCTTCCGGAACATCATCGGTTTGCAGAGCGAGGGAGGGAGGGCAGGTGTCAGTGCAAGTGTCAGTCAGATCGCGCGACTTGCATGTTTCGCATTCGACGCTGCCAAATGCCTGCCGATGGCCGGCAATACGCCCGTCTAAGCGCGTCTAACCAAAAAAAAACGTAAAAAAGATTTTAAAAAAATGCCAACTGCACTGCGGTCGTGCAGAGCCGCACTAGTGCTACCGCCCAGAAGGTTCACAGCAAAACTCACTTCGCACCCCTCACACGCAGTTTACTTGATTGGAGCGTAGATACTATAGAGGCATTAACAACAACAGCAACAACAACAACAGCAACAACAACAAGAGCAACAGCAACAACAACAACAACAACAACAACAACAGCAACAGCAACAACAACAACAACAACAGCAACAGAAACAACAACAACAGCAACAGCAACAACAACAACAACAACAACAACAACACCGACAACAACAACAGCAACAGCAACGACAACACCGACAACAACAACAACAACACCGACAACAACATCAACACCAACAACAATAACAACAACAAGTTTTATTGATTACAGTTCTATTGTTGTTAAGTATAACAGCACATTTCATATATGCCGATTGATCATTGGCCGTTGAATGCAGAATTTATTTTAAGGCCAAGCATCTTGGCAAGTAACGCATTAAAACGGGCAAAAAACATAATAGAACACGGCAGTACTGCCTCACATCAGAGTTTAGTGGTTTTTTTCGTACTCTCTCATGTTTGTCAACATCTAACACATAACAACGTCCATCGTCACTTGTTGATACCTTCTACGCTCCCTAGAGCTCACAACCGCGGGGCGTCTTACGGCAAAGGTAACCGTGACCGTCTTAGGGAAGTAGCTGTGTTCAGAAGCATGATGATAGACAACTTAACCTTATTATTGGCATAGAGCGACGTCTTAAACCTAATCCCATGTATTATAGCCACACAATGATTGCTGTTGTCGTCATTGTCATTCTTGTTATGTTGCTTTTGTAGCAATGCGTTGCACTAGCCAAAAAGAGTAAACCCATATTCCGACTTTAGCTAAATAGCGATGCAGCCGTTTCAAAGAGTGTGGCACTGTAGGCCACATTTCGGTGAATGCGAAGACACGCAATGTAACGCGTGTTTACAAGCTTTACACGCTAGATCAAAGCTTCGTAATTGTTCGCTTGCAAAGATTCGTGCGGGGGCGAAAACCCTTGTAGGGGGTACGTGATCGTGATAGTTAAAGTCGAGGTAGCCATGGTAGTTATAGTAGTGACTATAGCATTAACAGAAGTGCCAACAATCATAAAGCCATTCTCTAGGTTCAGTAGATTAGCTCTTGTGCTTAGCACATCGTTAACATATCACGGTGAACAGAACGAAAAATTCGCACGAATCTGTACATGCTGATCGCTTGTACAGACGACTCGTGAGAACTTTATATATATATATATATATATATATATATATATATATGTCATGGTGCAATTGTGTGCCATTTGACGAAAGCCATCCTAACCGTTCGCAACAGACGCAGAAAGTCGTTGTGGTCGCCATCGCTTCCCTTCGGGCACTTCCATTAATATTCCAGCGGATTGAGTAACGACGGTTAACAGCGGGATATATGCATGATATACAATGTAGCGTCCGTATAATGGCAGCGGTCGTCATTGCCTCAATGTTCAGCAGCGACTCTAGTAGGAAGCACTGCAACAGTATTACTTTCTTAGTCAAATTCGGAGAACAGCAGCAGCATCAAAATTAACAACAGCAGCAGCAGCCACAACAACACTAACAACAACAAGAACAACAACAACAACAACAACAGTCACAGCAAAAACATTAGCAACAAAACGACAGCACACATTCGACAGTAGCCCCACAACAACAAGAATAACAGCAGAGACTAGGATTCATTGCTAAGAAGAAGCGTTGTCAGTGTTGTTATTGTTGTTGTTGTTTGTTGTTGTTTGTTGTTGTTGTTGTTGCTTGTTGTTGTTCGTTGTTGATGCTGCTGCTGATAGATTCTCATGCACTGCTGTAGCCGCGCACTATGAAGTAGGCACATTTATTGTCAGCCGCGCTACTGTGTCAGTCACGTCGTCGGCAGGGAACGGGGGAACGGGTGAGGCCTCAGAGCCAGGAAGTCCCCGCCAAGCATGCTCGTAGTTGACGGACGTGTAACAAGCGGCCAGCGTGAATTGGCTACATCTAATGACGACGACTACGATAATGAAGACGACGATGGTGATGGTGATGGTGATGAAGACGCGATGATGATGGTGATGAAGACGCGATGATGACGAGGAGCTTCGCACACCGCCTACGCTTTTTCGCGCCTTCACGAAGTAGTGATGGTAATAGCAACCGCGGTACTGCGTAGTTCGTCACAGCCAGCGGGAATGAGAGGTATCTTATCTTGTTTGCGGCGATGGGCCACTTAAGCGTTGTGTTGTTGTTATCTGTATATTGTATGTCGTTGGAAAAGCAAGTGTATTTATTTGTAGAAACAGCCAAAAGTCTAGTAATGTACGCCTAAACGAGAATAGCAAACACCTCAGCAAGTGTAATTATAGGCGTAGTTATTTGTATTTCTTTATAATTTATTTAGCTATTTACTAACTATGCTCTGCAAATCTCGAGAAACGTCGCTTTACAACGATGCGTGTCGCCGAAATTGCGTTTCGAGATTCCTCGTGGAGCCACTTCTATAAGTGTTCAGAGTAATCAAGCGGAGCTAAGAATAAAGAAGGAATATGGCGTAAAGAAGGATACGTAGCACAATACTTCGTGCAGTTGCGTCTACTTCATATGATTAAATTGAGTAGTGTGGATGAAATACTCTAGTATTTCTAAATGGAATATATAGACATAAACACAGCAACAACAATGACAACAACACAACACCGACAAAGTTAGACATTAAGAATGTAGGACCTTTACTGCGTCGCAAAGGTCGTCAGAGCTTGTCCGCCAATGTCTAGTAGAATAAAGTACTTTTGCTAGAACCTAAACAAACTTATCTCGAACAACGGCAAATCCTATTATATTAGAGACAACGCGGTCTCGTAGGGCCACCTAACTAGAATCTCTCTGCGGTAGTCACTGCTGATTTACTAAACTCGAGGCCTTGCCAACCTTTTCTTCAATTTTTAAATGAAACTAGAGGACTCACCGAGGTAGGCCTGAAGCTAGCGGCCTATTAACTATGTAATAATTTTCAAAACCTAACTTTAATACAAGGGTAGACCATCGTGTTTGTCATCTTGCCATGCAAGTTGCTAACGCCACTAGCAACGTTGCTTCTTGGCATGAAACATGCTTGATACGTTGCACATTTTTCTATAAACAACGATATATATCAATCGATCACACCCGTTTGTATCTTCGCTCTGAGAAGAAATGGAAACACAAAATCGTCATTTATGTCAGTCAGTGGTTTGGCGAATCTTAAACAACGTCGCTTACTTAAAAGATGTTATAATGTGGATTTGCAAAAAACGAATACAGTTGTCTAATATAATAATAAATAACATAATGCAAATAATTATAATTTTAAACGCCAAAGTGAAATTTCCGGATACCGTCATATAGGACTCTGCGCTTTCTGCTGGCCCACCTGCCGATGTCCTTCACACTCAACAGACCGCACCCAGGCGTAACCTATGCGTCCTAATTTATACGCCACTTTACTAAATTTTTTTTTAAACCGCTTGCTCATAATTTACTTTACTAAATTAGAAACAACTAACGGCTTTTTGCTGTTTTTGTTATTAATACTAATTTTTGTTTGCGGTTGCTGCTTCTGTGTTTCATGAAATAGAAAACTTAACAGCATCAGGTGATATGATATAGTATCTCTTTCATATGTAGGTTATGATGTAGTAATTCGTTCATGTAGGCTATGATGTGGTATTTGTTTCTTGTACGCCTTGATGTAGTATTTCTTCCGTAGCGTTCGTAAGTCACAATGCATGCATGCTTAGGCAAACACTCTGGTGCGCTCTATTTCGTTAGCTAGCTGCGAGTGGCAGCGTTCGCTGTTGCGTGATACGCCCTCATTGACCCTCAGGGGAAAGGGAATTGCTTGAAGGCAGAAGAACGCACGACAAAATTGGCACGAACGGATGCCTACCGGTTTGGCTACTTATGTCACGTCTGGAATTGCGGCTCAACGTATCTGCCGCTAAGGGCTCTCCAGAGAGACGGCGTGGCGTCTCAACAACGCACAGGACTCGGCTCTGTGCATTGGTGAGGCACACGTCCCTCATTCATGCGTGGTGCATTTGCGTGCTCTCTCTCTCTAACTCAATTAAACTTCGACCGTGCAGGTAGACAGGTGTGCTGCCTTTGTTTCGATACTGCCTCGACCTAATAGAAACAGCAAACACAGGCAAGAGTTTCCTCCGACGCTGCGGAGCGACAGAGTCCGTATGAGTTGGCTAAAAAAAAAACACTTTCGAGTTCAGCCATTTTCAGGCTTTCCTTTCTCTCTCTCTCACACACATATATATATATATATTATACGCGTCTAAAATTTGCTTTAATAAATACTGCCGCACGTATCGTTGGCTACGATTACCCACACCCAGGCGCTAAGCGCAAATAGCGTCTCTCGGTTTCGTTTCCGAATAACAACTTCAGAGCTCACCAGTTTGTGCGTCGTTACCGCATATTGACGCTGCCGCCACCGCCGCGTTGAAGAAGGGCAAACGGCAAACAGCACGCCTCGCTTGTTATGTGCACTCGCAACCCTCCGAGCGTACCAGAGAGAACTTTGCCTGCGTAACCAACGTCGTGTCGTTCCGTTTTCGCGTTACACGCACATGCCGACCACCGGCTGAAGCTGTTGGTCCGACGAGAAAGTTCCACCGACCCAAAGATCTCAAAGAGACGTACGCTTGGATAGATCGTAGGCGTTTTCGTGTGCTACCTTCGTGTACTACGGGTTATCGGAACCAGCCACTTAGGCGGTTCTTACCACTGCCTACGGTTGCCGCTGATGTATGACGCGTTGGAGCCAGCCTGTTGTGTCGTAGCGATGACGGCTGGCGGGAGCCCCCATAATACTGTTCCGCGCCTGCGTTGCGCCTGTGTGTTTCCACAGAGGTGCTTTTTAAAATCACACTTCAGGTCGTGGCGCGTTCAGTCGTGCTAGAGCCGTGCTGCCCCGTGCAACAGCTGCTGCTGCTGTGGCAACGCGCGTTTGGTTGACGCACAACAATGGCGCTGTACATACGCCAGTCTCGGTCGACGGGAGTGTTCGCTGCCCACGGCCGACTACGTTACGCTCTGTCCTCTTCATTAGTTCAACGACAACTAGCTACTACAATCAGGGTATTATATATATACATATGTATATATATATATATACAAACCCTGTATGTGTGTATGGAAGGTGGTGTGCTGTCACATCATAAATGGGCCGCCTCTCTTGGAACAGTAGCGCATCTGAGTGTAGTTCATATGATGTAGTTCAGGCTATCGTACGGGGAATACAATGTGTCAAACCTAGTAACTGTCCTTAAGAAGTGCTTGCAATATACCCACTGTGCAGGAGATATTCGAACGTTTGGTTGGCAAGACCAGACGCTCCTTCTCCATTCCGTCTCGGAGAATCGAAGTCATATGTAATGATTCAAACATGCGCAACGACATGTTAGGCCTCTTCGAAGAGAGTCAAAACGTCGCGATTTCGCAGGCTGGGAGACTATGCTTGACAAAGAAGCGGTTACAGGCCCATAATATACCTCAGACAAGGAGGACACTATTAAGTGTTTGATACTTAGGACACGAGATAGAGAAACTAAGCTAACGTGCAGCACTACTCTGAAGAACGCATGCGCCAGAATAATTTCAGCAGGAGCTTTTTGAAAAAGTCGAAACATTTTCGGTCTGTAAGATTAGATTAAGTACTGCTTTTGTTAACTAGGTGGTCGGGTTTGATCCCCATCGTTGCACATTTGTATTTATGATGTCTGTCTTACGAAGCAATGCAAAAGCAAATCCGTGGACGTTTCATGTTGGCTGAGAGTCAGTCCAAAAAGTGTTTTACGTATGAAAATTAGTTCGCAGATATAAATGGCTTTTTACAAAGTGGAGCTCCATAAATAGTTGACTCCCCGTGCTTTTGTCTTGTCGTTTCAAAATCACCCGTGGAAAACATTTATGTTTGCATCTTCGAGCATCTTTTTAGACCTAGAAGGTTTTGGTTATAAGAGATACCTTAAATAGCTTTTTCTCATAGAGAGGATAGTCAAGGTGAATATATTTCTCTAATGTGTGCCGTAAATAGTATCATCAACGTAAAGAGACCTTTCTCATTTGTAACCAGAGCCTGTTGTTGACCACTTGACGGTTGGATAGCTACTATGGATGGTAGTCGCGCATTGCGTCCAGTTACCAGATTGCCTGGCCTTTGATTAGCTGAGCTATCTTCACCAACATTGATAGCTTCACTTCATTGTCAGTATTACATACGATAGTAGGCCTCGCATGTCAATTTTTCTGTACATCGTTGTTGTTCTTCGATATTTTTATCGCCCGTCCTTTAGGAATCACACCTTTCGGGGCGAAGGTTCTCGTTGGCGTCTGTATTTCATGAGTTCACACACAAGCAAAAATATTCTGACTGTTAACTCACGTTCGGCCGCCCAGAAGGTCATCTTAAATGGACAAAACAGCACGGGCACATGCATAGCGTCACAGCGAATGATGGAGTAATAGAGGTTAGGTAGGTATACGTATATGTATATATACAGGGTTTTCCCGAATTCGCCTTACTTAAAAAACTAGTAAAACTAAAAAAAAAATCAAATAAAACGAGGAGAGAAAATGTCTTATTTTAGAATGAGAGCAAAAGAAGAAACAATTCAAAAATGTTGTATCGAGGTTTTCATCCTAAATTATCTTAACTAAATCTGCAATTGCGAGAGTACTAGCGTGTTTGAAAGACAAGTTGCATCTACTGAACTGCATTATACGTTAGCTCAAAGCAGAACAAATGTTGTATCGAAAATAACTCCTAAGAAAATTACTTTTTGCAGTGTTTATATTTTGCCCATTTACTTATTCTTTAGAACAAATTTTCCATTAGTAAAACATTTTTTTAGAATTACTAAATCTGGCTGAGGCTTTCGAATAGCGTAAACATTTAGCTAGTAATAAAAAGAATAATAGCCTCTTCTGAGTCTAAAAGTTTGCCTTTCAGTAGTAACTTCCTACAGGCAATCAATCAATCCCTTTAAGGGTCGAGCTTATCGTTTGAGTCAGTTTCAAAGCTTGATATGCCATGTGCGTGGCGACAATACTGCCCTTTGATAGAAAGCCAATACCTCTAAAATATAACCTATAACCTTACATAAGTGCATGCTTGACTAATGGTTTTTGTGGGACCCGTCTGTACCCATCGACCATCGTCAGGTCCAGCATGTAGAATTTTTTTTTAAAAAAGATTTTCCGTAAGGCTATTGCCCGTGTACGGTTTTTTCATGTCATGGATAATTTTAATCCACTTCGGCATTTACCTTGTCTAAATTGGAAACCATGCAAACCAATTTAAAAGTGGCCGATCTAGGTCTCCAGCCCAGTCCTCCCGAATGCAAGGCAAAGGCTTTGCCACTAAGCCATCTTGCTCGGTGTATTGGACCAAAAAACGGGCAAAGTGCCTGCACATCCTCTTAGAAATCAGCGGATTCATATATGTCTTTATATACAAACAATTAGCGAGATGTTGGACAGAGTCCTCAGATCTTCTAGCCTCCCACGCATCCTTGTTTCTTCGGATCTCTCCACGGCATATTACGAACGGTGTGGAAGGTGGAATGACGCTCACCGGGTTCGAGGTAGATTACATTTTGCACGCTGCAGATATGATCGACAACTGGCTTGGACGAAGCAGAGGTTTGGCTTTCCTAATAGACGCGCTCTTAGAAAACAACGGTTAATTTCGTTATCGTATGATACCCTAGTAAGTAGACCGATTCTATAAACAATATGTTCCGCCTATAAATGCACGAAAGCACACAAGGGAGGAACAAAACTGGTTGATACGAGGTCAAATTTTACCTTTCTGAAAAATCGACGTAGAAATTGGATTGTAACCTCTAGGCAAACTCACAGTGACTCTACGTACTCCCTGCCAACAGCAGCAGAGGCAGCAACAATAGCAGTGGCAAAGACAGTGGCCGTCGCAAACGAACACACACACATATATATATATATATATATATATATATATACGCGTGCTCAGACGTAACTAGTGCATGTAGCGCATATAGTATATACACGCATACACACATGCATATCTAATCATGGAGATGGTGCGATAAAACGGGGCGTGCTACAGCATCTCTAGTTTACTCGCGACGGCGGTCGAGTGTGGGGATGGGCCCTTTCTCTCACTTCTGCCTGGGGGACTAGATCGTAGACAGAAAGGAGGAGAGAAATTAAGATGGGGGGCAGAGAGAGAGAGAGAGAGAGGGGGGGAGGGGAAAACATGACGGCGCACCGAAATGACGATTATGGCGATAATAATCACGAATGCTGCTATCGTGGAGAGCGTGCGGGTTACGGTGGCGTTGTCGGCATGACTACACTTCATAATGGCGTCGTCATCGCTCGTAGTAGCAACATGAGTGTTAGTACTAGTCTGGTTAGTCGTAGTAGTAGTAGCAGCCACTGTTAGACGGGGGTTGCCGGAGTTTTAGCAGCGGCAGCAACAGCATTAGTAGTAGTAGTAGAAAAAAATGTAAGAGTGGCCTTAGTAGAATAGTACGTCGCCGTTCCCCCGTCCGGAAGACGCTGCCCCAGCTGCCGCGTGGCTTGGGGTAGGCTGCTGTGTTGGTGTGGTCGCGGCGGGGGGTCACACAGCACCTCGAGCAACAGCACCGCCAGCCGCCGCAAAGCCCCCGACGGAGGGGTGACAGAGGGCCCTGAGGCCCACCCGAAGCGAAGGGTCGGCCACCCCACGCCTCCGCTTCCCTTGCTGTCGGTGCGTAACGGCGTAACGGCAGACTCCCGCCGTTGTTGTTAAATGAGGCGCGCGCCACTTAAAGGCAGCAGAAGCAACAGAAACACACTAGCGATTTCTGCGAACCTTTTTTGACGGCAGGCGACCGATTATATTAATAATAGTAACCATCACCGTAATCACCCTAATGATTACGATCGCCGCTTTAGTACAAAGAAATTCAATTAGTCGTAATCATAACTATAGAAGTGTAAGTATTTTGATGGTGATGACGATGATGATGATGATGAGTATGATTATTATTATTATTATTAGTGTGTGCTAAGTGAATATTTTTACAGTTTTAAGTTCGTTTCGTGTCAACCCATGGCGCCTATAACAGAAGCCAAGCTTTCTCTAGGAACAGACAATAATATCTGCCTCTGAAACATTGCTTCGAACCGGTCGCCCCTAATATACTCGGGGCTTTTTTCGTTTCATCGCACATTTTGCAATATTCCTCAAAACCTTCGGGATATGACACTTATAGGACCCAGTGTCTCCAAAGCAATAGGCATAAAGTGATAGTTGCTTGAGTGCCCGAGATACGTTTTTGCTTTCCCAAATCTGCGTGTTCTAGACCCATTCACACTCGACAGAGCCGTGACAAAGGTATGATTACGCCACCGTGCATGAGACAGTTACATCTCAGACAAAGCGTCTGCCGTGTGATCGTAGAGGTATGGTAGTCCAATCAAAGCGTAACTCATTTCTTCTGCTCAGACCTTTTGGCTCGAGTGTAGATGGTGTTCCTGCTCTTCTTAGTAGCAATTTCACTATTTCATTAAGCTCCGCGTGTCTTGTGAATCTGCCTGGACACTTTAGGTAGTTTAACGAGTGTACACCGTCGAAATCGACAATTTTACTAAATATATACATGAAAACGGCATACAGACGGGGGCGCCTATTCTAGTAGCCGAAGTCAGTTAGAACCCAGCATGCTGCCTAGCTAACGGAAGGGCAGGGCTTGAGGTTATTCCTTGCTAAAAAACAGCCCGTTTTCTTATTGATATGAGGACGTCTATAACATCCCCTGCCAATCTCTCATGTACATATTACTATAACAATATTCCTCCTTTTATGCTTAAAGAATGGAACTTTTAAATATTCACTTCTGCGCACGTTAGGGTATCAAAGCAATTTTAATTGATCGCCATTTTCACGTAGGGGTGGATGTAACGTGCTGAGTCAGCCGTATCGGCTTTGCATAAAGTATCTCAAGGTTATTGCTTTTATCGCTTTCAATATACTAAATTTGAGCTCTACACAAATAGGTACTACTTCCCAAATACCAAACGTTGTGAATACATCTGGGTAATTTTTCTCACGCCAAAATTTAAGGTGCGACTTCATTTGGTTATGGCTGTGATTGTAAATATAGGTGGCGCATGCCGCGTATATTTATCACGAAATTGGCACACCAGCTTAGTGGTTATGGGTGCTTTCAGTAGTACCTGTAGCGCATCCGAGAGGCCGCTTTACCTGACTGTCTAGTGTGTGACAGTGGAAAGAATGGCACGCCAGAACACACGGTGTTCTCTTTTTTATGAAGAAGAGTTATTTACTGCTACGTACCATTGCTGCGAGTTAGGAAAAGGAAGGGTCCCACTTTTCATCGCGAGCAGTGTGGGACTTGACACCAGCGGATAGATGTTAGCCCGCTTAGAGTCATACCCACTAAACGCACCACCCCCTTAAGCTTTACTCTCTCATGGCCCAGATCTCCATAGAACAATACTATGGGCCATCAGGAGAAGTGGCGAGTGCTACCCGGACTATCTGGCTGGGGTTACCCACGGGTCCCCCAACGTTCGATGTGCCTTACACCAACACCTGCATACCCGCGTCATTCAAAGCCATGTGATCTAGTACAGCAAGCGGAAAGCTTGCTCTCTTGAACTTTAACAAGGCTTTTTCTCCGTCAGTACCTTCGTAGCCATAGTTAGTCCTAGCTTCCACTTAGAAGTCGTACCGCATATCCAGTCTACGAACTATTTAGGGGTTCCTCTAGGATATGGGATACTTGCTCTTTTTCAGTCTCCCTCATTAGTCCATTTGTTCCTGAGTTCTCCAATAACTGAGGCCTGTTTAGCCTGTTTCAGTACCAGGTACAACAGAAGAGTGAAGAGAGAGAGAACACAGCTCACTAAGGGGGCTTTTCAAAGGTAGCACTGAGCCTCACTCTTCGTAAGGTAATGGCTTAGTTGTCCTCCCCTCCCGCTAATTTTTTTTTCCATATTTGGCATGAGGGATCGAAGAGTGTGCCCCGGTGCCCCCCAGAAGGAATATAGTCTTATTTAGCTTGCCTCGATTGTCTTTTTTCTCTCTCTATTTACTTACTGCAGTTTGAGCTGTTGGCCCATAGTTTTTGCCTCCTTTCAGGTCCCAGGGAAGAGCTATTTTCAGCACGAGAGCAGCGTCTATGCTAACCGCGCGATGCGCCCGGATAATCTTGAAGGCCGTCACTTTCTGAGTGCTTCTAAAGATCTCTCTTGCGTTGATTGATGCATGTTTATTTTAATCAAATTGAGTACAGAAAATATGGCGCTTGTTTCTTTAGATATATATTAATTCAGTCAGCCTGGCCGGCTCGCGTCGTTCGACAGACACTGTTTGACCCGAGATGTTGCTCGTATGTGCCTGCTTGTGCCGTTACAGATATTACTCTCACTACTACTACTACCATTTCCTATATAACGGATCCCGTGGCATTCAGTATTAGTGTGTCATTGTTTTGGTCGTGACTTACTCCGCCCGATTCGAGCCTGGCTGAGCAGAACACACAGAGACAAGCTGACTAACAATTGGTCAACGGTCCGGTCGCATCGCCTTGTCTGGCCGGACGTCATTTCGGGGTTCCCAAACGTACGGCCCTCACAAAGTAGGCCCTGTCTTCTACAGCACGTTTTCAACGTTGCTGAGCTCGATATCCTAGGCGTTACGTTCCCTCCCTCACTGTTGTTGATTTCTGATGTGGTCCGACAGGCCGGGGTCGGGACACACCGGGGTACCATGATGACCCGGCTACCTGTGACGATTTAAGCCTGTGCGCATGCATGTATGGGCGTATAGGCATGTGGGAGGGGTGTATGCGGGTGCCTACGTTATACGCTGTAGACGCGTCTCGGTGTACGGTAGTATGTATGTATGTATGGTTGGTATTTACACACCCTACACATCCACTCGTCAATAGCCAACCCAGAGCGCCTGGACACACACAAGCAAAAGGTCAGGCGGCTATTGTCTGGCGTCGCTCCCGCCACCACCGAGAACTTTTGGAGGCCCCTTTCGAAGCGGGGGGGGGGGGGGCCCTTTATTATAAGGCAGGCTTCTTCCAGCATCATCAGGCGCACGGGGGGGGTGGGTCCTTGTCACACTGCTCGGGGGTCTCGGGGGCGATTGTAACAACGGAGAGCCAACAGGCGTGCTCTGGCGACGGAAACGACAAGCCTGTCTTATTGCCCGTCCCGTAGCTGTTCTGTCTGCCAAGTTGAGTTAGAGGTGCTCAGTCGCCTTCTGTATTCCACGTTGTCACTGTTGGCCAACGACAGCAAATTGTGCCTTCACCAAGACACTCCTCTTGTAAGTTAACTGGTCAGACAGCTACACTCTCAGGACGAAACACTCATTGGGCCCGTAACGAGTGTATGCTGTGTGCGTGTTTTTTTTTGCTATAGGCTTTCTCTCATTACGCCCAGTTCTCTGGCACGAGATGAGACAAGAATGCCTTGCTTGACGAGGAGGAATGAGATGATCGTCTTCTAAGTACGTTCTGCGACTAATCTTAAACAATCGTTGTTCTCTCATTTCAACGGTGCTGGTGTTTATTTTTATGTTCCCTTGGTGAAGGTGACGATTACAAGCAATGACGTAGAAAGACATTGAAGGCGGTACTAAGTAGGCGGGGCCGTTGCTACTATACTGCTATAGCAGCAGCAAGAAATAGCAAAGGTACATCGATCTTCGGAGTAACAGCGCTAGAGTAAATTTACAATTTAAAAGAAAATCATACAAAAACAAAAAAAACCAAGCAGAGCATCGTGGATCGTCACAAAACTAACAGAGAATAATCACAACAGGGCTGCTGCAGCTACAATCAAAGGCTTCTGTTTGCATTTTTACATCTGAAGGTTTTTAAGTCGACCTTTCTACAAACTAAAGCTTATTAATGTAGAGTCTGACACGTGCATTATAAGGCACATTATGAATTCTGAAATAAAACAACAAATTATTAGCATATAAAATAAAAAAACATAGTTTTATTGCGTCTTTGCTAAACGTAGGTTGAACTTGTCAAAATAAATCACCGATTGTGTGCATACACCAAGCTGACAACCTCAATGTATTCGACTATTACTACTACTACTACTACTATATACTACCAGTCATGCAAGGCTTCTTCACAGGACGACTGACTTCGTGAGTGCCATAAGGCGACACCGGCGCGTTGACTTCGCATTCGATTGGGTCGCCAGTCAGCTACTGTTTTAGCAGTTTTTATTGACCGATCTAACCGCAATAGGTTGCCAAGCCGTAATACCAGTTAACATCTAGTAAATGATTAAGGCAATGAGCTCCCAATGAGCCGCTGAGCGGCCCAGGCGTATCGAAGAGGCAGCCAACTCTTAACCTAATTAAATGCGTGCCACACAGTAATATAACACGTCAACGGTAACATAGCTTTTACTTTCTTTCCTGATACCCATGCATGCGTGTAGGAGGGCATTATTTACACATCGGCCCCTCGCTTCCTGCAGCCCAATCGTTTATCGCTAATAATTCTCTCACGGCTTCACTGATGAGATAACGCAAGCACTTTCACCGAAAGCTCAGTATTTTCGCACTTGTACGATTCTTACCACGTATGCGACATTGCAGCTTTACCCATGAAAATCTTCTCCTCGGCGGGAGATTTCGAGACTATTGAACCGTGATATCCACTGTCGAATGAAGTGCTGTTTTCGCTCCTTAGGTGCTTGGCCGTTCCGCTTCCGGATCACGGTGTTTAATTCGTGTCATATTTTGCGCTTAGTGAAGCATGCACTAAGACGCGTTTGGCGTTCTCAGATGAGAATCACCTGCATGGAAAATGTTTTCACAACCAAAACCAGTGATGCATTGTATACATACGTGCGTGTGCACTAGGACACTTGGTCAAGAGTAAACCGTGGACATTCTTCCGGGCCATCTTTGTGTGCCAATAGAATAGCCAACAGCAGTTGGTTTTCCTTGCGTGAGAATGCTTTCCTCCTGTCTTTTCCTCTCCTGCTTTTTTAGGAGAAACGTTGCTATTACTTCGTGTTCAATGTATGCATTGCTATATACACATGTTTTTTCTTTTAATTACTACTACTACACTATAAGGTATACTATATATATAATATAATTATAATATTATTAGCATCTACACACATGTATATATATATATATATATATATATACATTGTCTTAATATCAAAATTTAGTCACATTCCAGTTCGTGGTGTAAAATCTGGCGAATGGCCATGTTCATGAATACGTCTTGACCAGATCCATGAGGACATCTTTGTGAAGTACATCGTTCGCTCGATAACTTTTAAAATAATTTAGAAACGGCTCCTTCAGTGACATGTACGCACAAATGCGAGGCAATTTTAACATAAAAAAACATACTTCACAATATGTATATAGACATTTTTGTATTGCCTAGCATAATAATAATAATAATAATAATAAAATGCGCGTTTATTGTTATATAATTCTGTGTGTTGGATAACGTTTTTGATGTGGCATTACATTCCACAAGAAGCTGTGGTAGGCTGCTCGTTAAGTTTCGATGAGGCTGCACCAATTTGGATTTGCATGTGCCAATTGACAGCGTGCAATGACGCAGTCAACTCATACACGAACGTATCCTGCAGACGAGACTCTCGCTATCTGGGATATGCGAATATATATGAAGTTTTTATTTCATGTTACAATTGATTATGATGGACTTCATCAAATGCCACTTTATTGGCCAAAGTATAGCCAGTGAACGGATTTTTAGGGGCTCTTGGGACTGTCGCCAACAATTGAACGCAGCGGTGCGACAATAATATGTGGCAAGCTAAATTTAGGAGAATGAAGCGATACTGCATAAACGCAAAGCGGTGTTAAATTGTTCATAAAGATATCACAAGTATCCAGACACTATAACACCGAGCGCGAGCCACTGTTCAACACTGAACGAATCGCTTTTCTTGCGTCTAGACGGACGTTATCGACTGTCGTAGTCTAAATAATAACCGAAGTAGTTACGGCTACCAAGTCCCTGTACCACAGTGGGTACCTTTGAGGGGCCCTTATGAGAAACAAGCATCGGGTGTCTTCTAAGGTGTCTAAACAGAATGGCTCTGGATGCAATGTGACTACAGCTGTCAATATTGTTGTTTTTCTCGTTTATGCCGCTTATTCCTTCGTTAAGGGGTTGCTGCTTCCGGGGCCCCAAATGTCATGGTGGCTGGCGTAGCCTTGTTGCCGCGATTGCAAATATTTTTTTGTTCCTATCGCTGTTTGTGTGCTGTTAGTTAAGTGTTTTTGTACAGTGAATGTCATCATTGCACTTATATATATATATATATATATCTATATATATATATATATATATAGCAAAATTAAGCGGATATGATTGGCCACAAAAGCCGTTACTTTTATGGTGACTGAGGGATGATTGGCCGTGCTGTAATGGTCACAGCACCATCCGTCATAATAGTAGTCGCAGCCAATCTTAGCCACTCTTATTTAGTTGTACGTGTCGTTGACGTTCCCCTAGATTCCTTCCCCGTGATTGTCTGATACGGAAATACACAGCAAAAATAACGCTAACGTGCCTATAAACAGTCCAGCGACTGTTTGTAGTATTCACTTATTACCACTCATCATAGCATCATAT
>QVRM01000830.1:0-64898 GCA_003439945.1 Dermanyssus gallinae
TCGCTCCAAATAGCCTTTGCTCATACGCTCATACCTCACAATTGTGAAACTCTATCCCAAGAGAGTGTCTTCATATAAGCAAAAATATTGGCGTCCGTCTAGTACAAGGATGCAGTAAGGACTCGACCACGACATGGGATGTACTTAACGAATTGACCTGAAACTTACGCTGTTCAGGTTCTTTGTCCGGGCTGTCCATCTCTTCATAAATTTCACTTATTGCGGCATTTTTTTTCTGGCATGAGCGCATACATATACATACAAACCACATTAATGAAAACATATTTTTGAATCTCAGCAAGCTAGCTGCGTAAGAGATATGTGTCTTCTATAGCGGTCCTTTCCAGTTATCCATAGCTAACACCGTGGAATCTGGGGTTACGTCGAGCAGCTCAATTCAAAAGTTCAACCCCAATGTCTGGGTGCTGGAGTCACAGAAAGCTTAAACCGCGTTACGGGGTCCACTACTAGGAGCTGTGTAGATACATTTAGGTCAACCAGGGAGTTTCCTGCATTTCCCAGCAGTAAGCACAAACCCAGCTTCAAAATGCGGGTTTCTAGTCAAGCTCCTCGAGCTGGCATACACTAAGGTGATCTCGCACTATCTGCATGCCGTAGGAGACTATCGAGGCAAAGAGCTTTAAGTGTGCTCAGAGAGTACTTCTAAGGGGTTGTCTATAAGTGACATGGCTATCATACTCTTCCGAACACGGCTCTGCAATATATTTGTCAATATGGTGTTTTTCGTGGAAAAGTTCACTCCAAGATAGCAGAAGTCATTGGCGAACTTTCCGGCTGCTCCAACGATGACTAGGCGGTCGGGGCAGTCCAATAGCACTTCTCGTTTGTACTTAATCGCCTCTATCTTTTCAATAATTATACGTAGGCCATTTAATGCGCAGTCATTTTGCAAAGTATTTAGGTTTCTCTACGAATCCGTCTTAATGCGACGATACAATACAACATCCTTCAGCATAGAAAATGAAGCCTACTGTATCGTGAAGAGATTTTATAGCTTATAGGTTGCTTAACAGGGTGAAGAACAGACGAGGGCTAAATTTGCCATCATGTGGGTAGCCTACTGGCTGCATGACGAGCTCACAGAGGCTCCGTCGTCGAGGATAAAAATATTTTGTTGGAAAATACTTTCCAGCAGGTGAAGTAGCCTGGATGATAGCCTGGCATTGGCTAGTCTAATCAGCATAGTTGATCGAAAGCGGAGAACTCTTGCAGTTGCAGAACTGGAAATTGTCGGAACACCCTTTCCCTATGAAATCACTTTACAGTCTGTCTAGCCTTCTGGTATCCGGCCTTCGTTAAAACAGCGATTGAATAAATCTGTAAAGTGTCCTCTGCAAGTCTTCTGCAAGGCTCGACCTCAATTTGCATTTGCTAAAGAACCGTTAGTTGAAACATTGCTTTAAAATGGTTGCGCAGTACTTCCGTAATAGCTGTCCCAGACGTAAAGTGAGGCCGAGGCAAAGTGAGGCCGATGTTGAGCGTCTAGAACAAGCCATTGCTCTTATTTTCCTTTTTAACTTTTGTTTTTTAACAATATAACTGGCGCATCGCGGAGTGGGCGACCTAGCCTCCTCATTGGACCTGGAGATAAACATAAAATCGATAACTTGTCTCGGATTTTTTCATTTTCAAATCAAACCACGGAGCCGATTTTCGTTTAAAAAAACGTGATATCCTCGAGCAGCAGCTTTCGCTGCAGATGAAGCAAGCTCTGTAGGTTGATCTGGGGCAAATAATGCCTCAGGTTTACTGGCAATACCGTTGTTTATATTTTGAGGCTACTATTCTGAAGGGTGCGCCGGGTTCGACACTAAACTGCTCCATCTTACCTGTAAATTGACCTATCTACTACGACCATTGCCTTACTGATTGACTACGATTTCCTTAGCACATATATTGCTCGCATATCTATAATCATCGCTATGGCCGAGGATGTCTGCATGGGTTTTCGATTGGAGTTGAAGATACCCCAGCTTAGCTGGCCAGGGCCCTCGATGGCGCCCTAGAGGAGTTCCAAGCTTGTTGGGAAGAGCCCCAAAATCAACGAACTCGTACAATATACTCTGCAGAGCGCCCAGATTCCGTTAGTGAACGAACCCCTCGGCATGTGCATCCTCAACAACCTCCTACGCCCGAATGGCAACATCTTTACACCATGGTAACAAGGCTACCACTGTCTGCTCGTATGGGACGCAGCGGTTTCGTGTACACTTGCCAGCAGTTACATTGTGTGCACAAGTCGAGAAGCTGGTGCGAGCGCACGACTTGCTTTAGAGATAGCTTTAGAGTCGCCGCAGTGCATACTTCAACCGATCGCTATTGAAACATTGGGGCCAATAGGTGAAGAGACGCAGTGATGAAGCGTGCTCGAGCCGAGGAGTACCTGTTGCAGCGTATCTCCATAGAGTTTCAACGCGAAAATGTAGTGGGGTCGCTTTCATCGCCGGAGGAAGGCCTGCCACGAAAATGGCGTAGCAGTAATATATAATACTTGGCCAACACATGAAATATCAAATAGACCAATTGTAATCTTAAGAAAATGGGCTCTGCCCACTCATGCGGTCTCCTGAAACTCCTTAGCATCGACAGGTCAAGCTCTTCGTAACTTACCGACAGATCCTGCTGTAGTAGTGTCTATGTCGTTTCTGAACTGCAGCTGGTAGGCTGTAAATAATTGCCAGATTAGGCGTGCCTGATAGCTCGAGGTGTACAGGAGAGGGATTCGCTCGCGTTCGCTTCTGAACTTGTACGTCAATTCTGCTTGAGAGGGCATTCAACCCATCGTATCCATTGAGAAAGCCTATTTAAAAGATCGAGTCAAGCCCTTTCGATATTCTGGTTGCTATTACGGAACAGCAAAACAGTAGCCCTTTTCGGTGATCTCAACACAAATGCAAACGGTGATCTCAACAAAAAATCCACTCTCTAGAGATTATGTTTACATCCTTTGTTGACTGGTCCGCATTTGACCTGCGTATTAAATTGCATCCACTAACGATAGCGTAGCGATCTTTTATTTTAAGATTGTACAGCGAATGTTTTGCAGTCAATACTTCATAGATTTTGTATTTCCTACACTCAACAGACAACACTGGTCAAGGTACTATTATCATCAGATCAAGCTGGAAGTTGCGTGCTCAGTAAAGATGAACAGCACATTCGTGGAGAGTTCCACGACGTCTGCGAAATCGACAGGCCTGATGTATGTTATAATGTTATTCAAATGTTAAATATGTTGTTAAAAACAATGCATACTTAGGCATATATGACCCTTGAATAAAGGTGCATTTGACTTGAATACTAATTTGCATTTACGTGCCGTTCTATAACGTATTACGTATCATAAATATGATTTCTTAATGGGGGTTAACCTGCAATCACATTGGCTTGAGACTCGCCTTCATAGGTATCCACTTGTCATCCACAACAACACCACCACTATAATGGAATACACAAAGAAGCCTTTTACATGAGTCAACGTATATTTATTCATAATATATATATATATATATATATATATATATATATATATATATATGGAGCTTATATTTAGAGTATATATTGTTGTTGTTACTACTGTTGACACATTCGCCTAAATCTGTTCGTGGTTCTCGTCGGTCTGTATATTTCAGCTCAGTCAGTGTTATATCTGCAGCAGCAGTTGTTAAACAGCCTAATTAACAAATAGTCTCTTCTATCATCAAAGTCATCAACACTATATTAGTTCGTTCACATCAACGTCGACTTGAATATATTACAGGTATTACAGACACGGAACGCGCCGCGTGGCCCGTACGAGCTGGCCCCGATGCTATTGCTGCTAATGCCGCTTCATGTTGTTTAGCTTCGAAAGAACAATTGTTGTTGTTGTTTTGATGTTGTTTGATGTTGTTATTTTGTTGTGTTGTTATTTTTGTTGTGTTGTTGTTGTTGTGTTGTTGTTGTTGTTGTTGTTTTTAATGATATTGTTGTTGCTGCTGCTGTCCTTATTCGTCCACTTCGCGGTGATGAGGCCAGCTGTCGAACCATCGCCCCGGCGTCGAGCGAAACGCGACAATTTTTAAATCCTAATAATTATTTTTTATTTGTTTAATAATCCTACACCGTCTCCTCAAGCGTCTTCTCTAACTCCCTACACACGCTCTCTCTCTCGCTCTCTCTCTCTCTTTTTCTCGATCTTTTGCTCGTATCATTGGTGCATGCATTACGTTCCCCTCGTCACCTTTCACAGCTGACCATTTGTCCTGGCCTATGCTTTCTCTCTCTCTCTCTCTCTATGTGCTATGCCACCAGCCATAGCTCTTCTGCAGCACTCGAACGAAGCCACCATACACCGTGCACACGCTACGTTCCTATGCACCGAACATCTAAACTCGAGCCCATAAAATAGCGACATCAGAGGCGACATCATCATTCGAGTCGTCGCCTTAAAACGCCTCGGACGGGTGCTCAGCTGTCGGTCGGTTGACGCTCTTCTGATCCTATCCACAATCAAGCCCGATACGTACCACCCACTATGCCAGCAGTGCGGGTACTCCTGGCAAACATCAATCGTCAACGTTATCCCCTTCATCGTCCACCGGCATTACAGTCTGTCAATCGTCAAGCAATGCGGCGCTCTTCCGTCCCCCCCCCCCCGGGGGTAAAAAAGCCGCCAGCTCATTCTCGCGAGTTCCGCCAAGACTCTCTTGCTTTCCGTTCGAACACACAGAGCAGCATTTGCCCGCCTGTACAACTGCTCCCCTGTTTCAAGCCGTTCTCAGGAACCTTCCTTCATTCACTGACGTCATTCATTTAGGCAGAAGCGACTCTTCATCCAGGCGAGGCATGCGTATGTCGACATGATCAGTAACACCAGCCAGTCCACGCTATTCTTGACCAGGCCACACGTTATTCTTGACCAGGCCGCGTTATTCTTGACCAACAGGACAGATTGCAGCAGAAGTGGTAGTAGTAGCACCCCCAATGGGATATTATTCCTACTCGGTTTTCCTTCATGTTAGCTTGTGCTCTCTCATGTCACGATATATTATATATATATATATATATATATATATATATATATACTTTCAACAGGAATCGTCGACGCCAACTAACAAACTAACTTAAATTCTTTAGGGTAGTACCAACAATTATCTAATTTGAATGACTACTACTACTATTAATTGTTTTCCACCGGCGCTATGGTCGGTATTCATATTTCGGCAGATGATGATCGTATGTTAATTTACACAGACACCCACGCGAGGACAAACACGCACACACACACACACAAATACAAGTATATACACAACAACAGCAAAAGAAACTTCCTATACGTTTTTCTCAATTTTGATCATTCGATTAATCACGGCCACGATGGCAATAGGCAATCGGGCCACAATTGGCGGAGGCTCATTTTCAAATTAGTCTAGTGAGAAGGATTTCCAAGTTAAATTTACTTCGTTTGTCGTCCTGCTTGCAATCCGGCTTTTGCGCCCTCGACACAAATGTATGTGACTTGACCACAGCTATTGCTAATCGCTAAGCAGCAAGTGCCAACAGAATTTGTTAACTACTCGCCACTCGTAACAATGATGATAATACTATTATTATTCTCTATATTATTTTGTATCGCCGCGCGTCTCGACACCTCGTCAGCGTTACGAGCTATATATACACACAGGTTACGCGATAAACGTTTTGTCATGGCAAAATCTGCATGTCGGCGGCATAAATGACAAACTTTATCCACGCCGGGGTATAGCCGGGAGACGGGAGAAGAGAGAAACCTCTCTCCTCCTAGCTCCGCCTAAAGCGACCGAAAGGTCTTGCACGTACGAGTAGAGTTAGTGAATCGTCCGTAAATTAACTGTCGTAATTAATCGATAAAACAATCAACCACTTCAGTCACGACTCGGCACAATCACCGAGTGCAGCAACGAGCACACAACAAAGCATGGCGCGCCCCCGCTAACACAAACAAACACGCAAGTTTACACGATGCGCTCATACATACATACAGGCATACATAGCCACACTGAGAGGACTACTACACTAAAAATGATTATTAATGTAATTGTTGTTGTTGTTGTTATTACGTTGTTGGCTGCGTGAAGTTCTAATTCCCCTCTCGAGGAAACAGCTGAAAAAAGCTCAGAAGATCATTTGATCGTCTCCAGATTGGCTGGTTAGTTTCTTCTCAACCACTGATGTTGTGCGACAGGAATAGATCACATCTCAGTGATGTGAGACATTATTATTATTATTACTATTATAACACCGTACTATCCCCATATATATATATGTGTGTGCGTAGCTGTATGTACATAGTGGGTATGTGTTTTGGGGTGATGGCTGTATGTGTGGTATTAGGATAGTGTCGTGCTGTATACAGCGGCCATAGAGAAGGAGGACGACGACGAACAATGAGCAACATCCGTTAAAAAGGATGCGATGCCTGCTTGTTTCGGCCGACCAACGCAATCCTGATTGATCGATTGATTGGTTGGCTGGCTTCCAGAACCACCACACCGGGACACCTGAACACCCGATCAGCGGAAAAGGACGCATCCACTGAGTTTAGGTTCGTCAGGCTGCTTCAGTAACATCCTCCACGTAACCCCATTAACCATACGGTCGAATCGATAAGTTATACAGTTAACGTGCGTGCGTGCCTCCTCTCTCAGCTCATCTATCACATCATCACTTCGCCAGCGTCGCCGTAGCGCAATAGATAGTTCTCTCTCTCTCTCTCAATTGCACATACTGCAATCTACTCCGTTCTCCTCTTCGGATGGGGGCAAAGCGATAGTTGGCTGTCTGTCTGTCCGGCTGACTTGGCTGGGTGGCCTGGTTCTCTTCGGAGAAATGGCGCAGGGCGTCGTTGCCGTTCATTTTCATCGTTTTTCACCGAGTGTTTGTTCTTCATACTCAAAAGTCGACGGAATCCTAGAGAGTGAGATTCATTCACTCGATTCGTCGTCAGTCACTCCGGGCGGCGGGCCGATTTACCCACCAAGAGGCAGATAGACAGACTAGACAATTAACATTAGCCATTGGTCGTAGTGCGTAGGCTAGGTTGTGGCGTCGTCATCTTTGTTAGTGTCTAGTGTACAAGTGTCCTCCGCCATTTCTATATCTGCGTTCCGCTGCAGTTCTCTTCATCTGTTCCCTGGTTGGCTGGCTGACTGACTGAGTGACCGTCTGGCTTATTCGTGGAAAACTGCGCAGATTGTCGAGGGTCCTCCCCAATGACCACCAATCTGTTCTCCACTGACCGGCTTCAAGCGCATTCTTGATTCCCAACGGTTACGGTACGGATGCTTCCTGGTACAATTACTACTGCCACCACTATTTCTATTACGAGTTCTACTGCTTCTGCTCTTGGTACCAAGAATCTAGTTGAGACTCATCGGCTTTACCAGCCACTGGCAGTTAGGCGCACTGCTATAGTCCCTTCTTTTTCTCTTCATCTTCGTCTCATTGAGCATGACCTAATATCGTCGAACGACATCGTACGGGCAAAATCGTACAAGCAACGACTACTTGTCTTGTATGTGATATAGGTTCGGACATAGGCTGGCCCGGCAGCGACCGAAAATCTAGTAGCGGGTGGGTGCAGCATTTACTACGTTAGCACCAGCCGAACAAGCGGCAGCAAGAACGGAATCAGCAAGCGACAAGAGTATGAACAGTACTAGGAACACGGTAACGAATGCCAGTAGCGAGAACAGTAGCCACATGTAATCGCATGTACGACAACAATAAGTGGCCAATAAGGTATCGTGCAAATCTTTCCGCAGAACAGCAACAGAAATCCTACACGGTGCCACAGAAATCCCGTTCAAAAATTGCGTTCACACAAACAATCGTCAGCACTGATGTACTGATGTTTGTCTATTATTTTCGCTATCAGTACTTGAGCATGTTGTATGCTTAATTCAATTAAATAATTTTAATTTAAGATTATAATGACCGACTCACATTACGCGTGATGGTGGAAGCGTGTGCGCCACAGGAATGCCATTCAAGAGATCTAGACAGATATTTGGTACAAACCAGTGTCTGACAGAGAGCCGCGCCGTTCTGATACTTCAAGCAAAGACAAGTATTACCCTATTCGTCCCGCACCACCACCCATAACCGCAATGTTCCGCATAGACTTACGTGTTCATGGATGCCGGGTTGTAATTAGTGTTGTCCATCTAACAAATACACCATATATGTTTAGCCACAGTTGCGCAGAGCAGCCCCCTCCCCTCCAAGTTTTCCTGATTATTAATGGCAGAGGATTTCCTGTGGCACTCTGTACGACTTCTGAATGGCACCGCGTACTGTTTCGTAGCTCATAGTCATTCCACATTTAGAAAATCCAGCCTACTCTTGATCTTGTTCTTGACAGCGAAGCGAATATTTACCTCTGCTTGATCACGTTGAAAAGCAAGCTTAATGACTTCCAGGATGAAACAGGCTTTGATACAGGCCGAATCACCATGGTGAGGCGCGAGCATTAGATGAAGCAGTGCTCCGCTATGCTCCTCTCGGATGGCGCTTTCAGAGTCTGATATTCACAAGCTTATGTCATGACATCATGCTTTCATGCCCTTTAAATAATGCATCTTCGGAGCAATATTTCAGTTTTCACGTCCATTCCCGCCAATTGCAGTGGAGCTATTTTTCAAGGCAATCAAGGTCCGTTAGGTCAAATAAAATTTTCAGAAGCGTGAACTGTTGAGGGAAAGCATAATGCAACGTCAGCACATCCGAGAATCGTAACCCATAAAAGACCTAAGACCGATTTCAACGCATTCGGAAACAATTGTATGCAATTCATTTGTCCGTTGTAATCGGAGATAGTTATGTGTCTGCGATTTTCTCTTGAGCTCTCCACGTGTACGTATACGCGGTTTCGCGGAACGCCCGTAAGTTCGTCAGCCGAAATTTTATAATTTGCTCCACAAGCTCGCTCAAGAGCGTCGTTATTTTCATGATGGTCCCCAGACAGAGAGAGCACGGTCGCGAAAACAGCACTTCACGTTCAAAACAACGGAATATTCGTGTAAATGTGGTTGTTGATGTAGCTGTTGTTGCGCGAGATTATTGGCGTTTATCAAGCGTGTATTTTTCCTTAGTTTGGTTTCCACATTCCACGTTCATGTCAGTGCTTTGATTACACCAGGGTAGTAGGTGCGCAAACAATTTACCTCGAAGGGAGCGATCGCATGCAGACAGACAATCGATATGGTAGTTCACCACCCTAGCCACGTAAGTTTGCCGCCACTGGTGTCAATCTTTATGCACGAATCGAACGGCTACGCCAGAATGAGCACTGTGTGCCTCTGATTTAATACCCGTCCAGAACCGATCCAAATCTACGCGTGGTACAACTTGTCTGCATTTCCGTTGCTGCGTTGCGGACCAAAATACACGCATCATAATTAGGGAGTTGGTCCTTACACCCACGCCACTGCCTTTTTTACAGCGTTCATTATAAGCGACCCCATCATCGCCTATGTTGCTAATCTCGTTCCGTTGCAAGTACCGTATATAAGGACGCATCACTTACAGAAAGCACTAGGACGTAGAAGTTATTGCCCTTGTTGTTCTTTCTATCGATTGATGTTATTGTTGTTGTTGTTGATGTTGTGGCGGTGGTGATCACTTGTGTAACACTTAACCACGCCCGATTATATATGTAGATACGTATGAAAACATGCGTCATACCATAGCTCCTTACATATGCATGCACATCAGTCCTGAATGAATAGACTAATTTAGACAAAAACTTGGACTAGTACATCTGTCTGGCCGTGCTCACCGGTATCGTTCACTCACCAGTCCAAAAGACGCGCTGCATTAGACCTACAGCTTTAACTCGCTTCTTTCTTCTTCCGTATGCGCTGTCCGATCAACAGACAGTTCATGTCTACAAGGTGAGTTTTTGTCAAATGCTCACCGACACACACACGTTTCAACTCCGTTGTTGTTGTTGTTGGTGTTATTTACTAAGGCCTTTCTTATTGTTGTTGTCGTTGTTGGTGGCTTCGCTTTTACAGTATGCTTACTTTGGCCGTTATCGTTTTCATAGTTGATAGTGCTGTGCTTGTTATTTCCGCTCTTATTAATATGTCTATCGTGTTTTGCTGTAGCCGCCTGCCTGCTGCATGTAAGCAGGCTCTTAAGCAGAACAAACGCTTATTATTATTATCAAATTAGAGAAAGCTGCATAATTTTTAATTACGCTTTTTTTGGCTAATCTCTCTCTCTCTATTCGCCCCTGTGTGGTTAGATTACCGTAGCACTGTAGAAGTCGTCATATCACTCGATAAGAATGATTTAATAAAAACATAGAACAGAATCCGCGGTTGTTATATCGGTGCAAACGTTGCACTTCCGTAATATTTATAAGTGTAAAATATCTCTAGTTGTTCACCGTACAACATTATTGTTGCCGCTATGTTGTTGTTTCACTGTTATTTTCATTACAATCACTATTTGTATTAGCTCGTTAGGAGAACGATCATTTTTAACCCTGCTGAATTTGAATAGCCTATGGAGCAAAAACTGTATGCATATACATTTTTGCAAATATATGTATATATATATGCGTGTTTGTGCACAAACCAGCCCTAATAAAAAAGCAATATCAGGTCATAAACAAAATAAGGAGTTACATCGAGACAACGCTAGCGACTACGACGATCACAGTTATAAACTGACGCAGAAACATTCCAACTAGTATGATGGCGATACAACGCAACAATACGTTGAACACAGAGGACAACAGTGATCGATGGCCTTATCGTCCTGTACAAAATGCATCTGAGCACGCACAGCATAAATGCGTGTACATGTTTATCTATATGTTTGTGTGTGTGTGTGTGTGGACAAACGACATCTTTCTGAGGGTGACAGTCAGAATAGCTGAACACTGTTATTTGTATTCAGCCTGCTCGAATTAGCTGTTCCGGTCCTAAACATTGCCCTTTTGTGCTGTTCTCAACCATTTTTTGATACCTTGGTAGTTGTTGTTGGGGTCTTTGTTTTTTTTCTTAGTAATTGTTGTTATTGTCGTTTGTTGCTGGTGTTGTTCCTATTTGTTTTTTTCGCAGTTATTACTGCTAGCTTATTGTTGCCGCTGTCGCTGCCATTGTTGCCTTCGTCCGCCAAACTCCACAACACGCGAGATGACAATAGATCAAACAAATTTCGCGAACAAGTATGCCAGCGTTGTGATGTACGCATATTGAATTCCATATCACCCGCCAAGTGAACGCACCCTCGCGTCACTTTACGAAGGACCACTCCAGCTGTGCGGCGCCATGTCCGAAGCCAGCAGGTTGTCAACGGCGGCCTTACAGACGACGGCCTTGTATCATTGATTGACACTGCTGTTTTTTCAATTGAGGATGATTGGCATGAGTAACCATACCAGCAAGTATTTGGATTGATACGTTAATTGCTTCCACGGCCCGCAGAAGGGTAATGACTACTCACAAGATCTGCCCAGCCACCAGTTAGTATGGCGGCAATTGCGATTCGATATTCCTCTTACACACTGGGCGGGCATCACAATTCCACCTTGCAAATGCCCTCATGGTCTCGTTGCTTTCGCCTTGTGCCGCAGCTAGATTACACACATTTATGATCAATCTTTTACTCTTTCCGTCGACACAGGTACTGTAAATGTCGAGTTTCAGCGAGCGTTTACCGAGCAACTCTCCGCTCCCAACAAGAAAGCAGGGAAGCCAGCAGAGTCCACGATCTATCGGCAAGTAATTCTAGCGGATCGTCCTAGACTTGCGTACGGCGTAATAATTCATTCAGTGTCATGCCCTCTGACACCAAGCTTTGCACCTCGTCCTCGTATTTGCCCGGTTGGCTCGAACGTGTCACCCATCTAAACGTCACACTTTTTCGGCAAATTATCTCACGTTCAAACACACGTTCCTCCGGTATATCCCAACTTGCCCAACATATACACAGATGCCAACGATTGCAATGGATAAATATCCCCACTCCCATTTTACTCCTCCCCTATTCAACAGTATAGTCCGCAACACATGTCTGTACAAACAATGTTTTTGCTTCACGGTTTAGGTGTCTGTCTGTGTGCGCGTATGCGAGCTTGCATGAATTATTTTTGTCTGTATTTGTGTCACGTAGCTCTTCGTTCGTCTCGTCTCCGAACGCATAATTGCAAAAATAAAAATTGTAATGATTATTATCATTATCATCGAGAGATCAACAGCAACGATCTGTCTGTATCAACTATGTACAGCTATTTTCGTATGACATCAAAGGTCCTATCTGACAATTCAATTCGCATTCACGTATACACGAGCATCGACAGCTGTTGTAATCGGTTGATGGTTCTATGCTCACTGTCCGGCTGACTTGGCCGCTCTTCGTAGTGGCACCACGCCCTTCGATGTGTTTGGTTTGGCTTCGGAACATCGCCACGCATAGCGATATATAGCACATACAGACGGAACCATTCGATGGTTACATAAACCCCGACATCGTCGGCGAAAAAACACGACGAATGTGCAACCGTTGTCCGGGCGCCAGCACGCGTGCGGCTACGGGGGCAGACTATCACTCAGGACTGGGCCACCCAGTGGCTGGCTTGAACGACGACCTCACCGACGGAAAGGCGGTAGAGCACTAGAAAGAGGGGAGAGACCGAGAGAAGAGGAGAGCCCTGGCTTTCACTGAGACAGCCCTTGCTTAGGCGGTCCGGCCTAGTAGTTGGGGAAAATCGAGGTGGCGATAGTAGTACTGTTGCTGGCTGTTGAAGGGCAGGGCTTCGCCTGGGTACGTACCTCCGCAGCGGGAGAACGATCGACCGTAAAGTAGTGAGCATCTTGGTCAGGTGGTTATATCTCTGTCCGGATATCCATCTACCCTATCATCTCGGGCGGCCTGGTCTGCCTGAGCGTCTGAGCGTCTGCACGCGAAGCCCATCACAGTTTCACACAATTCCTCTTACGCGCATTGCTTCACATTCGCACGCAGCTCGTTTCGTCCTCCTCGGAGCTGTCGTCCTCTTCGGCCGGTGAGCCGCCCTCACTCCGGCGCTCTTCGCTACCACTACCACTTCCGGCTGCGCCGCCCGATCCGTTACCGTTACCGCTGGCCGCCGACGAATGCCGGACACTCGCGTCGAACAGAAGCCGTATCGAGCCCGTCTCAGGGAACTCCTTTGTCTTGCACGCTTTATCCAGCTGACTCTTGGTGAGTGTAAGCACCCGATAGGGGCCAGATACGGTTCCGCCACCACTGCAACAACTACCACTACCACCACCACCTGTCAGGACGCCGGCCGAATCTGTCTGCTGTGGGGCGCTGCCGGCTACCGCAACAGCCGAGATGCCACCGCCACAGCTCGTGTTGCTGCTGCTACTGGTGTCCAGCCCAGACGAGCCCATCAAGTGTTGTTCACTTGGCGGTTCCGAATGTTGCTGCTGTTGTTGTTGTTGTTGTTGTTGCTGCTGCTGCTGCGGCTGTTGCTGTTGTTGTAGTGGCAAAATGCTGTTGCTGTTGTTGTTGTTGTCGACCGTTCTCCTGCGACATAGCCTGGCCGGTATACGTGAGTGAACACGCTACCGATGAAGGCCGTGAACTAATGGCTTGACAACTATGTTGACTTGCAGAGGAAGACGCCGTTTCTGTGCCGACATCTTCCTCCTCGATGAAGAACGTGTTGAAACCCACGGCACAAATCTTCTCCTACAAAGTGTTGATAATAACAGTCATGTAGAAGACAAGACCCGTTAGAAAGCTTACTTGTAAATGCGCGGGAAGCCACATTCAAGACTGAGTATAAAGGGTGGAAATACAAGCGTTAACTATAAGGTAAGACAAAACATGATATGTGCCTCACGATAAAGTAGATACGACCTGTTGTCAAATGTAAAATGTAGTCCAGTTAGGCATGCCGCCAACCAGATGTCTGCACGTGAGCGCGTACCTTAACAACGGGGACAAATCGATTAACGTAGAACTCGATCCTTACGTCGCCGTACACCTCAATGGGTTGGGACATCTCGAAGTTCCAGCGAGATCCCTTTCCACGAGTGTCGCCAATATTGACGTTTATCTTCCGATCTGTAAACATCCGGTTAGTTGGTCGCACCACAGAGACGTCAGAGTTAACCTAATGCCAACTGAAAACTCAGTGATTGCCTACAGATATTATCTAGCGCATGCGCATTGGCGAGTCCGTCCACAGTTGATGGCATATAAACAATTAGAGTAAGAGTGTCACAGAGGGTAATAACATGGTAAGTGCTAATTCTGTCGATCCGTTAGTCTTTAATTGATTGTAAGATTAGCGAAATACGAAAAAAATGGCAAACCAGGACGCTAAGTCTTCCTTCACTTTCTTTTTACACATATGATTAGCTCCGTTCACAGCTAACACATGCGCCATGTTAAATACGTGTTCAGCACTTATCGCATTATAAAGAAAATGTGCACTTGCTATCGCTTTTTCCCTATTTCATATGTAATTACAATGATGTGAATCCACACATATCGAACAAAAATGGCTTGACAAGATGAATGTTGCACAATAATCAAATCGGCGCTCTCGTGGTCCTATGGCCACCTTCTAGATATATATATATATATATATATATATACACATATATAATTGCCCAGAAGTCAAGCATGCATACGTGTGGTGCGCACAAAGAACTCCTTTATAGCGAAGGTTAAATACCACGCTTCTCGTGTCGCTCAAAAAGAAGCACTCAGTACTACAAATCAACATTTTATGGCGTCAATACTGTTCGTATGGTTGTGCAGGCTCTACATCTTCGAGTTACTATATGCTTCTTTTAAAAACATAATCCACATACATTCATCAGAAGTACCTAAGCATACTCAATTCTCTCAACGAACAAACAAGCCACTTACTTGCGTAATAAACGGTGAAGCCTAGAGACGCCGCGATCGGGCTCAAATGAAGGATGTTGTCGAAAGTGATTGCGCGCAACATCAGCCGTGTGTTCTCATACTGCAACGAGGAGCTCCTCATTCGAGCATAGTACTCAACATAACGCCGTTGCGAAGGTATTGTTACACCCTACAGCGGCAGAGCAAAAATACGTTAGAGTTGGCAATAATAACACGCTCTTCTGCAGGTAAATCGTGGTAATTTTTACCTACAACGTTATCTACCGTTATTAATATTATTATTACTGCTGTTTGCAAGTATCGACCGCCTGCCGCATTCCAGGTACAAATTTTGTTTACGTGCTCTTGCTTAGAGCCTAGGCCATCGGCCATTCGTTCGCCATTAGTTAGCTGCGTAGTCGTATGTGTGGAAGAGCTCGTGATGCAGTTCGTTGCACCTCGCTACAATAGTTCCTAGTTATTCCTTCCTGTCTGCGTCTAGTTGTTGGCCCGCCGAAATGAATGGGATTGTAGCGAAAAAAAAAAACAACCGAATCGCGTCACGGAACGTACCTTCTCGTCGATGGTCCGGACCTTCGCGTAGTGCCGAAGCGCTTCGTCGGCATCGTTGAAGCGGCCACAGTGTAGGAGGTAGCAGCAGATCATAACACCGGTACGTCCTGAAGTCAACAAGGTGCAAGAACGATGATCAAGGCCCAGGATTGTAGTAAGTCGCCAGAATAGTGATTCACCACACCGGTCAGATCGAATAGGACCGGCAGACCAAGATGACCAGATAGACAGACACACCGAGGGCGAAAGAGAAAGAGAAACAAGGTTTAAGTGCGTTGAAAGTACGATACAGTCAGGAAAAAGTTTACTGGATTCAACTGCGTCGCCTATTTAGCCGTTTACAGACATTTATTCGCCGCCATTGAAGCCATACTACTGACTAAAATTATTTTTACTGATAAACATAGACTAGTAATAGTTGCCGTAGTAGAAAAGATAGTAAGTTTCCTAATAAGTCGTTGATGTAGTTTTTGCGGTACACTTGATAACAATTGAACATTTCAGCAAGATCATCGTGGAAATGCTAACGACAACACGTCAGGTCAGCAACGTGGTACCTGTGTTCATCGCACGCGCAAGCGCTACATCAGCGACCTATATCCATGGAGGATCTCGAGGCATATCAATGAGTCCTAGGAGACGCCAAAAAACATAATGTACTACATGCAGATTATACCTACATATTGACTACATGATATTCGTGTATGCATGCGAAATGTATATTTTCTTTCTACCTTGTATAAAGCGTTTCAATCATATAACATATCGAAGATCATATGAATGCTTATTGTCGACAAAGACATGGAGCTATCCGTTTCGAAATACCTCGTTTTGAAACATGGCTTCTTCGATCTGGAGTTTTAGCTCAACGGTATAACACTGCTCAACGCTAAAAGTGCACGAGATAGGTGTATTACTATCACGGATCTTACATTTTCTGCACATTTAAGGGACCTAGTCAAATCAACATCGATACTTGTGAATATATTTCGCTGCTTTATCATCAAGGACACAAATGTGTGCATTCTCCTGTATAAAGCAAATGTGCTAGCCAGACTTTCATACTGTTAACCCGTCTGGAGCCCATTCTAGCGAGCTAGCACATAGGCATGTTTGAAGGTGTTCAGAGAAGATTCCTAAAAAAGCTCCGTAGAAGATGTGATATCGAGCCGAATACTGTAAACCTTCCGTCGCTCTCGATTTTACTGACGAACAACGACGCGCGAGCAGTTTCGCAACTTGCAAGCGCTGATCTTATTGATCGTTTCTTCGATCTGACAATGAACAGTCGCAGAAGCCAAATCATGTGCATCACGCACATTTTCGAGATTTCCTTGCAACAAAAAAACATAAACAACATACACAAAACAACAAGCAACAACAGCAACAACAACAATAGCAGACGCGTTATGCGGCCTCTGCCTACCTTTTCCGGCCTTGCAGTGCACTGCGACGACATTTTCGCTGTCGCGTGACAGCCACTCGTGAACGTCGCGGCAGAATGGCTCAATTTTCTCGAGCGGCGGCGGAGCGTGGTCCTCGAACGAAAAGTCGTCACACACCTGCACCGACATTAGCACCAGAACCAGCGAATGACGCAGCCATACACACATGTATTGTTGTCGGAGGTGTATGCGGCGTGCAAATGTAATCCGCACATCCAGCCCAGTCGCCAGCACATTAAGATGACGTTAATGAAGATGATGATGATGTTGATGAAGATGATATTGTTGTTGTTGATAATGTTGATGTTGATGATGATGATGATGATGACGACGACGACGACCACGGCGACGACGACGACGACGACGACAACGACATCAACAATGAAGACAGCATACGGGATCAAACGACCAACAAACAAGCAAACAAACAAATATGCAAGATATATTTAATACATTGTTTATTCATCATTAATGTTTAATGTTGCTGGGGTGCTGAATTGACAGGTCTAAATTTGTGCTGGTTCTTTCAAACCAATTTAGTTGATGATATCTTTCATTTATGAACAGTTTGTACTACTACTTAACTACGAACTGTTGTAAAACGTTGTTATTACTACTCTTGTTATAGTTAGGGTAGTCAAGCAAACATTAGGCTCAATGTACGTACACAAAACCGACTAGTAAGAAAGACCACTAAGAAACTGCTGCTACTACTACTGTCGCCATTGATGTCGTACTATTACAACAATACCATTCATATTAATAAAAAAAAGTCGCACGAACGCAAATGCAGAAGGACACAAACAGAATAACGTCATTGGGACTCGAATTTCGATGTTTCTTATTTTCATTCACCAACATTCAACATCTCATATAACTTTGTCCAGCTACGACCAAACGCTTATGGACGGACTGAAACCGTGAACCTCCGTGGCTGTGCCGCCCATGAGAAAAGCTGCATTCGCATGGCCTTTTCTCGTAGAACGAAACAGCTGTCTTAGTCAAACATATTTATGCATGTTTGGGCCGGGTTCCCACAAACGAAACAATCTCCACCAACCTAGCCGTCCGTCACAACATCTCCAGTATTCGCAACCGAGCTCTTCTGCTAGGTAAGAATAACAATCATATATTAATAGAATAGCTTAGAGCACAATATTTATACTTTATTTATACTCCCACCAAAAGAGGCCATGCGGCGAACAGACGCACATCGCACATAGCACTTTCGGTGGGTGCCCACCGGAACGTCAACCGGTTGGCTATGAAGACGATACCTCGAAAAGATGTACGCCTATTCAGGCATTTCTGATTTTCGTTTTCTGATTTTAAGAATTATTATTATTATAGCTGATTATTATAGCTGAATGTTCTTTATTCCTTTCGTTTTCCGAATGCATTTCCACACATTGGTAACAACACGTGCTGTCCTGAACAGCAATAAACGATTAGTATAAATAATTATAAGTGTGAGTCATAATTATCATCATCATCATCATCAACATAATCAGTAGCGCTACCGCGGGGTCAGTAAAGTTACCAGCTGACTTTCGCTGTTGCTGCAGCTATTGTTGTTGTTGTTGTTGTTGTTGTCGTTCTTGTTGCTTTGTTTTCGTGACTACTGTTGTTGCTGTTACAAAGTCTCGTTTATTAAGAGAAGGGCAAATATCAATGAGCTAAGGTCAGCGTCTTCTTTTTAGCTGGTTATTGTGTTGTGATTAGTTAATCATGGCAGTCATTGGCAGTCAATGCTGTCATTATGTGCTTACACCATCTATACACACAGTATATTCTGCGACGTGTCCCACTATAGCCGTCAATCATACACGCCATACACGGCCGTCGGCATTATCATGAAACGCTTAACAGCAGTATTCCGGCCCCACATCCCCATCAAGCCACGAGCAGAGTTAAAGTTCAAAGTACTACATTGACTTGAAGTCGATAAGTATATATATATATATATATATATATGTATATATACCAACAATTCTTCAACAGGGAACAGCTTGCGCTCTTCTTCGATGCTAAATATTAATAATAAATACTAAATAATACTGCCACTACCACTGCTACTAATACTGATTCTACTTCTAGTACTATTATTACGAATACCCGTGTGCAACTAACGACTCGTGCCCCGCAGTTAGCGACGATAAGCCCGAATATCGTGGACAGTGTCGTAGCAGTGGTCGATTCAGCAAGCTGCTTCGCTTTTCATGCATGCCGGCTTCCTAATCGTCGGGTTTTCGTGAGCCACACATGCGAAGTCCAAACAGATTTTCCGGGCTGACGTCCACGGAACTGCTTTCGCATTGCTTCGCAAGACAGACCCCAAAACTACGAATGTGCAACGGCGGGGACTGCCGAACCCGTGCATCTATGTGTCTCCTCCTCCGGTCGCTAGGTGCGCGCGAATGCACCCACTACGCCATCGGACTCGACCCACGACCCAGAGGAAATCTGACCGACCGTTTCCAGCCGACAGGCTGATCATCCCACAAGCTCGGCGAAGGCAAAAACCTTCAACGAAGAGGGGAAATCTACGCCCGCCGCCCGCCTCTACCACCATAATTGCCACAACTAAACGTCGGATAAATTAATCCAGGCCCGCCAAATAGATGACCAAAACCATACCGCTGAGAGTCAGCGGCCATGCTGCCATAAGGGCTGTTGGGGGAACCCTAGATATCTCAACATGTCCGGCCCTCGGTGCGTTGAAGATATACCTGACGGTGAGTTTCAAGCCCGTAGGGGACGGAGGATGGTCTTGGATTAAAAACAACCTCCTTAAAAAGTGCTTTTAATTATAGGGTCGTCAATTCCTGTGTGCTCCGACTAAATCTTACAGCGTTCAGGCTGCAATATGCCGTCCTGCCTTTACATTGTTGTCGTTCTTGCTGTGGTTCTTGTAGCAGAGGCTGTTGCTTCTACTCTCACTGCTTGCAGATCGGTGATCGGTTCGTGCCGAAACTCTATTCGGTCAGCTGCCTCGGAGCCACTCGACTGTGTCGAAAGTCGAAGACTATGACCATCACTTCGAATCGGATCTTTCCGGCCTGTCGAGAGATCGGGCGTCGATTCGCTCCGCTGTCACTATATGGTCTTTCATGAGCTACTTCAGTAGCTCTATAGCAAACTATATATATAGCGCACACGGTCGCAAGTAAAAACGATATTACTAGCGCTAATTAACTCAGATTAAACTCACGAAAGAGGTGAGTTATATATATATATATATATATATATACAATTGTTGACACCCCGTTATGAGTTAAATGAAAGTTATATATATATATATATATATGTTCGCGCTGACCTGCAGTAGCCGTCTTCGCATTTTTTGAAAGGTCTTGGAAATGCGCAATGCACCTGCATTACTGGCAGCTACAGCAGGTGGAACTTGACACAAATTCACCAGAACCGATAATAACCACCTCCCCCCCCCCGTCAGAATAGGAATCGCACCGGGACGTACTTCGACGGCCGTCCTCTTCTAATCGAGTCCTCCACTAATCCACACCTCATATCCGCGCACATTACAATCTTTCTGTGCAAAGACCTTCGCCGCCGGCCTGGACCTTATCTGACCATGCCACCATCATGTCAGTCACGCACGATTCGGGTCTACCGAAGACCGAAGAAGATGCCAAATGGCTATACCCAGTAAGCTGTCGGCGGTAGGCTCGCGAGACGCACGGCACTCAGCGCCGTTATTAGAAAAGCGCTCTTACATTAGCTGGGGTACATTTCACATTCATTCAACCAAGTGGCCTCGAATTTATGAGTGACCCAACACCACATAGGGTAACTAACTTCTATTCGCTTGTAGTGCGACGACGAATGTCTAACTTCAGGGATGTCACGTTGTCACATAGAGCTGCTGCCATTATGGCCAATGATCGTTAAGTTTCATCATAAGCCAGGTTACGTGATATACCACGCTGGCAAGCAAGACCGAACACCGGACCGACGCAAATACACCAAGCCCTCAATACGCTAGTACCTGTGTGCCCCTGTGGGACAGAATTCGCAGAGCGTATTTAAAATTATTTATTACAAAATACAGAACAGGAAGCATTCAACGTTCAGACAGAGATGATAATATTACTCAGAGTGTTAATTTACATACATATACATACATATTGTTTATTTCGCAATAACTTTGCATTTCAAGATGGTACATAATTACAATACAGTCATCATTATATACAATTTGAACACTTCAGCGACCGTCCCACCGGGCGAGAAAGTGCAAAGACCGCCGTTGCGTCTGGCAGCTCGCTGCGTGGTATTTAGCGCATATCAGCGAGCAGAACCGGCAACGACATTGATCGCCAATTTGGTGAAGTCCTTGAGTCGAACACACCAAGTGATGATAGCCATGCACAATGTACCTTGTGTACACGTGCCGGCTAGTGCATGCCGTTCCATCCCAAAGCTCCCTGACGAGGTCCACATCTAACTGCGCTACCTCAGCCGAGGCCTCGGTCTACTTTTATGAGAGTCTCAGAGTGTTGTTAATTTCGTATACCACAAATGCCCTGTGTAATATCTGTGTAGCAGCACCAGCAGTGACAGCACCCTATTCAGTGCTACTATTATGGCAGTGATTGTAGCAAAAGTAGCAAAACATGTAAGTAATTAAGTAGAGGATAAGAAGCCGCGTACGCGTCCGGCTGGTTGGACCGACCGCAACGATGCACCAACAGACAAACGGAAGAAGAACGAGCGTTAATTACTAATTAATTAACTAACGACACTGATCCCCCGACGTTTCGATTGGATTAGATTAGATTAGATAAGATAGGTAGATGGATGGTTGGATATACGGACGTGAAATCGGTTTGCGTAAAGAGAAACAAATTTTGTGTACGGACGACAGTGATGTTGCGGCCGCTGTTGCTCATCGCTCGCGGCGGCGGCAACAGTGGCCGATTACGGCGGACAAAGTGTCCGCTCAGCTTCTGGCTCTGCCTCCTGTTAGGGGAGATCCTAGCCAACAAAAAAAAGAAGCCAGAGAAAGTCGGACCTAGTCTAGCTAGCAAAATAGCAGCTATGCAACAAAATACCAGAGAACCTGAGAGGGGGAAAGCTAGCCGAAAATGTACAAGTCAGCAAATCTCTTAGAAAATTCTAGTCTATAGAACAAGCCAAGGAACTCAAGAGAGAGAAGAGGAGAGAAATGTTGAGTAGACTAGACCATCGGGACTCATCTCAAGCGCGGAGTAATTTCCGGCGGTAACTATTTCCTTGTTTTGTTCTTTCTGCCTCTCTCTCTCTCATATATATATATATATATATATATATATATATAAAGAGAGAGAGGGGGGGGAAGTATATTTAAATAGAGAGAGAGTATATTTAAATATGCCATCACTGCTCTTAATGACCCTTTCTAGTGATGCGACTACAGCTAATGTCTGCCACCGCCCCATGAAAATGCAGTGAGCGCTTGCGCTGAATGAGCTACTGACGCCAAAGACGCGTGAACGAATACGCGCTCTCTCGTACTGGAGTATTCATTCATTCACTCGGTCGCTCGCCTGGTTCTCAGTTCTTCGTGCATCCGTGTCCAGGCATATCACTATCATCATATGACAGCAACGATGACCATAATGATGATGATGATAAAAAGTCTAATAATAATAGTAATTATTACTATTATAATAACAGGAAACAAGCAGACCATGATAAACCTCCTCGCTTAAACAACGCTCATACCTCACAATTGTCATAATAATAATGCTTTTTAAACAAGGATTTAATATTATTACGTAAGTACACGTTCACACCTCACAATAATAATGATAATAATAATAATAGAAGAGGGAACGTGGCTTCTATTATAGGCGCCATGAACTGACAGAAAGCGAACAGAGCAGGATAAACATGATTTAAACGTGCATACCTCACAATTGTATTAACTAAATAAAAATAATAATAATAATAATAATAATAATAATAATAATAATACTGTAGTGGCGACGGTTGATGACCACGGCAGCGACGTAAAGTGACGCGAGCACCTGCCGCACGATTGAATCAAACACAGGAACACACGCACACCGCATGTTTCTAACGCTCTGGCGAGCAGAAAGACGAGTTTTGTTTTGGGTCAGTTGTGTGTTGGTCGCTAATTCTTTGCGGACTAGTTAATCTCTGTATCTAACTATCTATTCGACGTCCGGTGTTGTTCCGATGAGTCAGCGTCGCTGCCGCCTAATGCCTAGGCTTTTGTGCTCCACCCCCTCATCCGCCTCATCACCGAGCCAACGACACTTAACTAACTCTTTATCGTCGTTATGTCTGCTTACTTAACTTTGCTACTAACTAACTCGGGCTGAACCCTCAGCCGAACATCTAACGTCTGGGGGGGGGGGAGGGAGCTGCTTTCGCATTGCTTCGCATTGAGTCGGACCCCCATAACAACAAATGTGTTACGATGGGAGGGACTCGAACGCGTGCGTCTCTTTTGCGAGAGCATTGGCAGACACCAGTAAGTGAGACCAATAGCATCACGATTCCAACTACTACTACTACTACTACTACTGCGACAACGGCATTGTAATTATATGTGACTCTTGATGACAACAAGTAATCAAAACACAAATGCAAATTACATGCATCGTTTTTAAGTCATCAGCCAGCCATGGCGATGATGGGGATGAAACACCTGCTGTCCTCGCTGGTGTCGGTGTGCCGTTCGTTACTTGCGGATTTTTAGCGTGAATTCAATTCAGGCCGCTGCTGCTGCTGCTTTTGTCGTTGTTGTTGTTGCTGTTGTCGTTGCTGTTGTTGTTGTCGTTGCTGTTGTTGTCTTTGTCGTTGTTGTTGCTGCAGCAGCTTCAGGTTGTGCCTGCCGCCTATCTATACAGGTCTCGCTGAAGCTCGCTATAGCTCTGGCTCTGCTGTCGCATCTTCGTATCCAACGGGCAAAACGACAAACGAAGGAGCCAACTAGAGAGAGAGCGAGCGAGCGAGAGAGAGAGAGAGAGAGACAGGGGGGAGACTGGTTGATTGTTCGCTTGCTTAGTTCAAAGCAGTGTAGTGTAGTAGTCATCTAATTAACAAGAAGTTTATCATCATGGAGCGGGCAGCGGCACAAGTCGGTGGCGGTGAAGGCTGTCAACATGATGGCCATTATGGACGACTTCATGGTGCGTTCCCGGTGCCACCTGGCCGGTGGCCTGGCAGTTAAACAGCCGGCCAGCCGTTGACTGACTGTCTGGACTGTCTAACTGGCTAAACAAAGGAGGCGCTCGCTCACTCGGTCAGAAAGCGGCGGCCGCACAGCGATGGCTCCGTCATCAACACCACCAGCCATCAGCCACCAACCAGCAAACCTCGAGCACCGTAACCATCAGAAGAAGCCTACGCTATTCAATGCTCTCGAACGTTGACGCCTTCACAGCGGCAGCAGCAGCACCAACAACAACAACAACAACAGCATCAGCAATAATCACAACTATATCAACAGCAACAACAACAACAGCAACAACAACAACCACAATAACAGCAACAACACCGACAACGACAATCACAACCAGCAAAGTATTCACATGCAGGTGAAACACCGCAATAATTAGACGCCATCATGACAGGTGTATTTTAACGCCTGTACAGAAGAGTGACGAGACGACAGAGATGAACAACAAGATACACAGCACGGAGGGAGGGAGGGGGGGCGGAGGGGGTAGGCAAATAATTAGGTAGGCGGATATTGGTAGCTATAACTACGTACGAAATCAATAATAGTATCAGCAGCATTGTTTGTTGCTATGGCTCTTGTTGTTATTGTTGTTGTTGCTGTCGTTGTTATTTTTGCTGTTGTTGTTGCTGTTGCTGCTGTAATGCTTGTCATTAGTGATGTCGACGACACTGACTTGTCATTGCTCGGCCCAGTTGTTATCTAGCTAACAAGAAAATGTTAGTGCAGTGCCGTAATCGTTGGAAAAGTGGTAGTAGTTATGATTGTCGTTGTTGTCGTTGATATCGTCTTCGTACCCGTATATCGTAGTAGGTAGGAACACCACCATCATCATCATCATCATGACGATACGAACAAAATTGAATTAAATAACTGACGCGTTATTAATATGTGTGATGATGATGATGATTATTATTACTACAGCGTTTTCTCTTTTCTACTACTTCGACTACTTCTACAACAACAACAACTACTACTACTACTACTTACAGGGCAATTAAGATCATTATTCTATCACACCGCACGATTGTAATGATGGTCACCTATGCTGTTGTTACCTACTATGCTACGATCACATCGTCACAACGACGACGACGACGACGACAATAACGGCGATTAGCATTGCTATGAATGGCCATTTGCAGGACTTGTCGCACCGCATGAGACAACTAATGGCGTGCCAGTAGTCATAAGTAGTATATGTCGGTGGTGTTGAGACCTGTGGCTGTTCGCCAATGTTTTTGTAAGTGACAGATTGATAGAAGAGACGGGACGCGAAGCGAGGGTAGGTGAGGTGAGGTGGGGGGAAGAGACCGTGATGATAGAGTAATGGTGAATGAGTGAATGAAGCAGCAGGGCGGCTTCAGGTTGTTGTTGTCGTTGTTGTTCTTCTTTGCCGCGACCTCTACCTACCAACGCCAACTACTTCAAGCTGATGCGGTTCAGTTCTGAACGGTGCGGCGTTCTCGACGTTAGCCAGTTTTCAGCCTTTTGTTGTTCGTCGTTCACAACACGTAACGTGTTGATGACTTTGATGACTTTAATGATGGTGGTGGTGGTGGTGGTGGTGGTGATGAGGGTGATGAAAGTGGAACGTAATGAAGGTGATGAGGGTGATGAAAGCGGAACGTAATCAAGGTGATGCTGATGAGGGAGGGTGTGACACGAATGGTGACGGCGATGATGAATATATGTCTAAGTAACTACGAGTAGGATAGTCAAGATTATCTGGTATGACCTCTCTGTGGCTGGCTACACTGGTTCTGCGCTCTGAGTCAAGTCTGCCCGTTGAGTTGAAGTTTGCTTGGCCTCCGTCAGCTTCTGCCGTGCGGCAGTTAGCATCCACGTTCAGGCGCCCGCCCGAAAGCATACGCCCGACCCCAGAGGTTCTTTTTCTTTTTCTCGTTCTCTCCCTCTCTAATTATATATTAATCTCTTCTTCTCTGGATTTGTCCACCCGTGATGAGTCCGTCTCTTGGAGGCTTCATCTATGTATCACTCTATCAGTGTATCTATTCTGCAGTCCACGTCGCTAGTGTTCGGCTGCCGTGCGAGGCTTGCCAACTTACGGCAAAACGGCGAAAACAATGATGGAAACAAAAGAAAGCAACAACAGAAACAACAAAATAATCCTTTCAGTAACAACAACATTGAAAATCAACAGCAACAGCAGCAGGAGCAACAACAAGAGCAACGATAACAACAGCAACAACGAAGCAACGCAGCAACAACAACACCACCACCAAACAAAGATGATGATGATAATGATGGCGCCGAAGATGTCTATGATGGTCGCCAAAAGAGCTCTGGTCATATTCAGAAGCAGCCAGTGTTCCTTCGCCGGCCCGACCAATTGTTTTAATATTAATCTCATATATATATATATATATATATATATATATATATATATACATATATATATAATTGAATCCTATATAAACTGGTCCTCCAAACATTTATCCACAGACTACGCCTCTCCCGCCTGACAGCACTACAACACTCCACGCACCTTGGGATCCAATGGATGCTAACCACCGAGCACTTCAGAAAAGACCTTGTGAAAACAAGACTTCTTTGCGGTCGCTTGGAAACCTCCATTGAGACCGCTACGCAAGAGACCGATTACTGGTCTCGACAACTACACAACAAGTTCGATGGGGCACATTTTAAAAAGCACATAAAACGCCCTTCGTGCAATACTGGATTATGCCCTGTCTGGTAAGGTGGATTTAAACCTACTAAAGCTCAGGATCAACGCACTACCAACGCGTGCCAGGGGACGCCCGCGCTACAACACACGTTGTAGGCACGCGTGTCGTACGCCTGAGACGTTGGCTCATGGCGCTCAGATGTGCGATACAACACACAAGCAATCTATAAAGAGACATGACGACGTCTGTGATCGCGTGGCGCGTCTGTTCCGCGAGAGGGGTCATGAGGTGGTCCGTGAGCGAGTATTCCGTCGACCGGGCGCACCGGGTCTAAAGCCCGACCTTGTAATAACAAAACCTACCGAGGTCTGGGTTTTAGATGCCGAAGTTTGCGGCCCGAATAGGGACCTGGCAAAAGGTTCTCTATGAGTGGTGTATGGGACTCCGAATCTAAGAGTACGCTCTTGGGGCTCGGCGTAACGGCGTAAGGAATCTTATGGATTTTACCGTCTTAACGTTGCAAGGGACCTTGAGGATATACCGCTCGCACCGAGTCCATAAGAGCGGGGGCTACCATCAAGCAAGGACACGGGCAGCTGATCTTTAACCTCACGTGAGCAATTTACGGATTCGTGTGTGAATTGATCTACTTATTAACTGTCCGACTGACTGAGACGAATTCATCAATCGATTATTTAATCGATTGCGCACTTGCTTGAATGCAGTGGGAACTATTATTAACAACTCGTCACCCCACAGAACCTCCGCCCTTCTTCCACCACTTCACTACCTCCTAAAGCAGGCGGCAGGGGCGTCATAGTCATCAATGACGACATTTAGTTTTCATTACCGGTGTCGAAGCGTCAAAGGATTAGACCAGCAACCGCTTCACGGTGACTCTAAACCACACACACACATATATATATATATAGACACCATCGTCATAGCCCATAGCGGATGGAAGATTCATTATCCAACTATTTTTCCCTGTATCTCTGCGAGCACTTCTTGTCTCAATTTTTCTCTTTCCCTCACTGCATTTCGCTTCGTCTCGAGCCTAGTATTTTTGGTTGTGGTGGCTGCTGTTGTTGTTGTTGTAGGCGTTGTTGTTGATGTTGTTGGCGTTGTCTCTAGTTCTTCTTTTTCTTCGCTTCTTGTTCAAAATCGTCTTCTTTCGTCAAAAAGGCGGGGATAGATATCTTCCCACACATAATTTCTCCCATGAGATTTCTCTTATTCTTTGCCTTCGACGCGTTGTTTTCCATCTTCAGCTGTAGTAGTAGTAGTAAAGTAGAATAGTCACATAATGGCAGTATAGAAGTAATAAAAACGCAAATAGGAAGCAAAGCAGCTCCAGATGCATTGTAGTCAAAGAGGCAGGCGGCCATCAACCTACCTGCACGGCAAACTTTGCAGACACACTATTTCTGTGAGGTCATTTTCTTCTGCTTTAATACGGTTACTCTTGTTTTATGATTAGTGTTGATATTTTTATTAATGCTATCAAACAACCGACAGCTTAGTGACAAAAATTATTGGCGTTGTATTTGAAAATGGACGTGGGTTCAAGCCCAGACCCGGTCACTCTAATAAGCTAGTCTTAGTGGATACACCACATCGCAAATGACATGATTGTCATCCTTGCGAAACACAAAACGTAATATTAATAAACACACATGTTAATGTTAAAAAAAATGTCTAACAAGTTCTCCACCTCGCGTTGCTTATGCAGCAAATTCGTTTAGGCTGTTAGGGTTGCCCACCACAGCCGCTGGCAATGGTAACGCTCGCCTCCATCATGACCCAGTGAACCAACCTAACCATCTAACCATCTGATCAACTCCACTAACTAGACCAATTAGCACCAGGATAATTAGCACTCAACATGGTTATTCATGGTCGTTGTGTTGGCTACTCCGACGTCGGATTGTACTATAGCAGTGACATCAAACCGAGCATAAACGATAAAGAAGATCAGCATCATCATCATCATCAACAAGAGCATTACAATGAGTAACAAGAAGGAGCAGCGATAGGCTTTTAGCTGCGGGCTATATATATATATATATATATATAAAGTTTCAAACGTGGTTTATTTAACGAAACTGCATTTTGCAATGCTTAAGTTCTCTATACATATATATATATATATATATATATATATATATAAAGATGTCGCTGATGGTGCAAGATTTGCCGTCAGGTGGAACAAACACATCTTATTAATTCCTGCAACAAGATATAATGATGAAGAATATTATTACTATTATAGTGGGAGTGTGACGCGATGGGAAAAGAAGGAGAGACGGGGGGGGGGGGGGGAGACAGCCAGAAAGGGGAAGAGTCCCGTGCGATCGAACGGGACATGATCTTTTTCTCACCGGTTAGAGAGATCTCATTCCCATCGCTGCAAAGATACTATACGCTAGGATGACTAACGGCTGAGGCGAAGAACAGAAACACAGCGAGCACATTTTGTCTGCCAGGCCGCCTGTCTATGCCTGGTGTACTCATTGGCTCTAGTGTCTGTCACGCCGAATGGTAATGATGAAAGTTTTGATTAATGGTGCTGGTGATCAAGCGGACGCGATCCTGACAGTAGTTCAGAAGAGGACTCTCTCTCTCTCGCTTCTCTCGGTAGGCCAGGTAGCACCAGTTTCGAGCCTATTCGACGTCGACAATAAAAAAAATAGATCACTGTACGATACTGACAACGATGACACAACATTGACGATAATCGTAAACTTACAGCAAGAAGAAGAAAAATAAAAATAACAATTATTATCATTATCATGGGCCCGCCATATTATCGAGGAAATCGATTTATCGAAACGGATCATATTGGCAACCGACAAGGCTGCTCAATATCGGCGTGCTCGGCGCCCAACTTTAAATAAAGAGGAGACCCTAAACTCAGGTTAGGGGTTGACCTGAAACAGGGTTGACCTGAAACAGTGGCGCTGGTAGAATTACAGCTACGCATATTATTGTTGTTCCTTCATCTTCTGATGTTGCGTTGTTGTTGTTGTTGTTATTGTTGCTGTGTTGTTGTTATTGATCATGATAAAAACATCGTTGCTGTTGCTATTGCATCATGGCGTGTTGTTGTTGTTGTCGTGGTGGTTGATTGTGCTGATTTTAGTGCTGATTGCGGCAATGCTATTCTTGTGTTTTGTTATCGTCGCTGTTGGTGAAGAAAAGCTAACGGGAACGCCCATGTTACCCATGTGATGCTTCTGTTGATAAGGGTGCCTGAGTAGTAGTTGAGAAGGTGGTAATAGCGGAGATGCATGCTAACACTACGTCGACGAAGACGATAAACATGACGAAGTCCAGCTAACTAACTATGTGAGTAAGTGGGTAATGCAGCAACAACACGTGTAAGCCAGCAATGCGTAAGACTGGTAGTTTCTTATTATTACTACTACTACTACTTCGGCGATTATAATTAATCTGATCATCACCATTATTAATAACCTGATAATGCATTAAAATTAATTCTTATTCTCATTGACGTTTAATTAGAGTGGTAGTGGGTGGCCGCGTGATTAGGGCCACCCGATCCTGTAGTTGTTATTGTTGTTGACAACGCTTGTTGTTGTTGTTGTTGTTGTTGCTGTTGCTACGGCTACTGTTGTTGTTGTTGTTGTTGTTGTCGCGGAGTCATTCCTGATGGCGTCTGGCCCTGTTCGTTTTACCGTCGTGCTGAGTTCGTGATTCTGTGTCGGTGTTGTTGTTATTGTTGTTGTTGTTGTCGTCGTCGTCGTTGTCGTCGTCGTCGTCGTTGTCGTCGTCGTTGTTGACGTTGTTGTCGAGAAAAGCATGCTGGTCAGTCACGGCGCCTCGTGCTCACTGAGACTCACTCATTTACTTTCATTCTTCTCATGGGACTCGTTCCACGGCCATCATTGGACCATCACGGGATACCGAAGAAGCAGCTGAAGTAGCAGCAACAACAGCAACAGCCAAGAAGACAATCAGCCATCCAGCCGACAAGAGCAATAATCAAAGCAGCACCAGCAGCAGGCCAATGGCAGCACGAAAATTGTTGTTCCACCAACGCCGCCGCTGTCATCATATGAAGCTTGCTCGACTGAACCGTAGTAACAGCAGCAGTAGCAACAACAACAACAACAACGACGACAACAACAATAATAACATGAACAATGAATGCGGCAATAGCCAGCCATTACACGACGACAAGATGGACGTGGGAGCTCACAATATAATGAACAAACGAACAACCGAGACAACAGCAACAATAACGGCAACAACAACAGCAACAAACCTGCACATCAAAAAGACTGAAGAACGGTAACACCCAAAGTACCGTACAATAGCAACAGCGATCAATTGTGGATGATAGACCCTCAATTACAACTATATATATATATATATATATATATATGTATACGTATACACACACACATACAGGTATGTACCCAATCGCTCCTCGTATGAAGCAGGGGTTGAGTATCCATTCTCACCTCGAATCGTCACTTCCTCCTGAATTCCTCTTTCGATGACGATAACGAGAAGGAGGAGGAGAGGTAAGAGAAGATCGCAAAAATGACCTCGCGGGGTCTTCGAAAGCGAAAAAGCAGTGATCCCGATGGGATCTACTACAGACACTACAGAGTAGAATCTTCAGATGTTCTTGTTGTAGGCAAACTGGCTACGATGTTCAACTAGATAAGCAACCGGTCGCAGGGTTGAGACGGCGTTGGCACATTGTCACACTAGAGACTGTCGCTGCGTGTTGCTGTGCGACGTTGTGAGCGCTGAGGATTGTGCCAACGCTGACTCGAGTTACAGCTTCTGAAGGGTGTGGACACATCTCTCGAACTTCGAATGATTTGATCTGAGCTGATGAGGGCAAAATTTGCTCCGCTGGAGAAATATTTTGCCATACATGTGAAGAAGCGAGGTTTCTGTTTTGCCTCGGACGGCGAGGCGTTACGTTACACTATATATGTATATACATATATCACCTGCCATGTGACCAGCGTCAATGCCGATTCTGCTCGCAGGATTTCGCTTCGTACCACGCAATGAACTGTTAAACGCCTCGGCGATCTCTCCAATAGTTCTCAACGTGTGACGGACGGGAAAGTCGCAATTAAGTTGTGAAATGAATATATATATATATATATATATATATGTATATCTCCGACATTCTTTGGTTTCCTTAAGGTAATTGGCACAAGTTGGAAATTTTGACAGCATTACTCTTTTGCATTGTCCTCATGTCACGTCTTTCTCTCTCTCGCTCTCTCTTACTCTCTTTCACTGACCCTGCCGATCTCTAAATAAACGTGTGGTTCTCCCATAAAGCAAGACATTTACTAAACAGCGGGCCAAACAGAAGAGTGAGCAAGCGAACTAGAAGCCTACTAGACAAATACGAACAGAACAGTTGCTAACGAGGGCCTCTCTCCTCGTAGGCTGGCCACTAACTACTCTTACTTCTGCCACCGCCACCACGAGTCTGCACGCAGCAAAACTACAACTGGCACAACAACAACCTCTACTGTTACTATTAGTACTAAAGTAAAGTTTTCGGACTGACCGATTCAGCCAAGATTTAACGTCCACGGAACTGTTTTTCACATTGCTTCATAGACGGACCCCCATAAGTTCAAATCGGTGCAACGGTGGGATTCAAACCCGAGCACCTATGTGTCTCCTCCGGTTGCGAGGCGCGCAGGCGAAAGAAGTCGTTTTTCTGCGGGACATAATTTCATGATCAGATAGAAATATCGTCGTATAATAGTCGTCCGTTTACGATTTGCATTTTTCTTCTTGTTCTTCTTCTTCCTCTCATGCTACTACATCTGCTCGTTCTGCTGGTAGCAGCCTTGCAGGCTCGTCTTGTTCTTAGAGGGTTGAAGAAAAACGATCGTCGAAAATCTCACAAAACAAGAGAAATGAGTAACGCAATATAGTACTAAGGGTAGCGATGGCGGCAAAAGCCCGAGTCTTCTTCAACACTAACGCCCTCTTTTTTGATGCATCACGACAACCCAAGCAACAATCTCAACGACCACATCAAGAGCAATTGCAGCAGCAGCAACAACAACAACAACAACAACCATCGTACGCTTAAACTGTTGCCCCAAAGCTGAATAAGTAGTTTTTCGTTTCGTCTTCTCTGACTTCCTCGTTGTTTCTTCCCCCCGGCTGTCGTCAGCTGATCCCGATTCACACTGTATGTACACACGCTCGCAGAGCGCTGAGATCACCAATTGTTCGTATGCTTCAAGTCATCACGCATAGCAACAAACTAGTTAATAAATAATAAACCGGGTCCAAAGCAACGGTTAGTCGTCGGCCGACGACGACAACACGTTGTGCGACAACAGATGCTAATAGCAATGAACATAATCGATCAAATGAGTTAGTTAGTGGTAAAGCGAATTTGCCTTACACTCGGGAGCTCCGGGAAAAATTGTTGAGTTGGATACCGGAACGTGAACCACGACACACAGGCAACGACAGGCACAACCGGAAGAACCAGAACCACAAATTGTTTCAGCAAGAATACCATTTGATGATGACCGGATGAACAACGAAAGCAAACACTACAACAATACCGGACAACAACAACAACAACTTCGACAATAGAAATAGAGCAGCATGCTCACAACGACATCAACCGCAGCAGCAGCAGCAGCAGCAACAACAATGGCAGCCATTACAAAAATCGCAACAACAATGTAGACAGTTTGTAGAGAGAACGTCGCTTCTATACTGTAGGCGCCGTTGGCTGACACGAAATTAACTGCCAGCAGTAACCACGTCTATGCAATACAATTCTGAAAATTAAAAACTAATCAACAACAACAACAACAAGAGTAAACTACTCTTACAGGCGTCCAGCTATCGCGATTGCTGCTCGGTACTGCAGGTGAAGAGACGGCAGTACAGCCGCACAATATGAATGGAGAGCGCCCCTGTCCGCAAACGGCATCAATGCAAGTGGCTTCCTCAAACAGCTACGACAACTATACTGCAGGAAATGAGCACACAACTACCGGGTCACCAATATAGCGACGACGACGACGACAGCAACAACAAAATCCCCTAGAATTAAAAAACACATACACTGTTTAAGGGCGTTGCTGTTTTTTTTTTAATTCTAGACCATCCTTCTCCGCCCCCCTACGGGCTTATAATCGCTGCGAGTCATATCTTCCTCACTGAAGCACCAACGGCCGGAAATGCTGAGATATCTAGGGTTTCCCTTGCAACTGTGTCCCCTTTGTGGCAGCAGTATGGCCGCTGACTGCCACTCAACTGTATGGAGCAAAATCCCCTGCCGATAGCTGGCGTTGTCATATGGTCACAGCTGGTGCGATGACTGAGGTAGCAAATCCAGTGCCCTCAGACAACCCGGTGATTTTGCTTGTCACTTGCGTTTCGCTGTATGAACATACAACAGAGCTGTATATATATATATATATATATATATATATAAATGTGTATATATATATATATATATATATAAATGTGTATATATATATATATATATATATATATATATATAAATGTGTATATATATATATATATATATATATATATATATATATATATATATATATATATATATATATATATATATATATAAATCAATGAATTGATGTCTTATCCGTTAGACGGGAAAGCTACTCTTCCTTAACTTAAAAGAAAATACTTTCTGGACTGACTCTCAGCCAAGATTTAACGTCCATGGGACTGTTTTTCGCATTGCTTCATAGACGGACTCCCATAAATATAAATGTGCAACGGTGGGGCTCGAACCCGCGCACCTATGTCTCCTCCGGTCGCGAGGCGCAGACAAATGCATCATGCCACCGGACACTCTTCCGTAGCCTACAACTGGAGAACCCCCTGACATGCCAAGCCCTGGTGGAGACGCTCCTCAAGGATCATGAATACTGAATTATAGTAAGAAGTTTCGCAGAGTCTGTTTCCGAGGTGAAAATAACAGCTACACTATGTCGAGTAGCCTAAATGGTAAGAAAGAAAAAAAAAATATATATATATATATATATCCTTGTAGATAGTTCTCCACACATCTGAATAGATGGTAGCCTGACGGTGCGGTGTTTGAGAGTGTCTCTTCTTTTTTTCAATTCAATTATATTTATTTCACTCAGATTGAGTATAATAAACAGTTAAAGATGTTTCTTCATAATACTCTATCTTCTTCATGCTTTCGGCGAGAGAAGTAGTGCAACGATGTTTTGTTCAGCGCTGTGCATTCCACTGCATGGTACTTGGCACACCTCTGCAGGCAGAACCGGCAGGTGCACAACTCGTACTCCTCGTGAAAAACTGCGTTTAAACATACCAGGTAGTGATAACCATGCACTATGTACCTGGTGTATACGTGGCGACTGTCACATGCAGGACCAGACCAAAGGTGCACGGCATTGCAAACGTCCAAACCACCGACCTCCCGTCTGGCCTGTTCGACTTTAGCTTCCCATTCAGAGATGAAACATTCGTATGGTACTGTACGCGTCATCTTCAGCCTTAGTCGGATTGTTTCAGTAGCCGGTGGACAACCTGACATGAGATACACGAAGCGGCTCCTTGCTCGAATAAACAAGCAAAGCACTCGCTTCATATATAATGAGAAACACCTCTCAAGCTGGTTAAAATTCGCCAGTGTGAGGTGGTTCCACACCCTGTCAAGGCCATACATCAGCCCCGGAACAATCTTAAGCATGAAGAGCCTCACTGCTGAGAAAACGGACAGTCTTCGGACATTGCCTACTTCCCCGTAAAGAGAGACCAGTGCCTTCCGTACTGTTTCGTTTATATGCGCTGTGAACGTCGTTCCCGTATAATGAACCCGAAGGCCAAAATACTAGAATGAAAAACATTTGGAAAGAGTTAAAAAACTCCAATGGTTGGCCGCAGCAACGTATAACGTCTCTGGCAGCCAATCGACCTCCACGCCTGAATTTCATGGCTTTGGTCTTCCTGGTGTTTATCTCAAGTCCCTTCGAGACAGGGAACGCCTCTATCATAGAGGTAATGCGCTAGATGGTACCTAGGTCGCGATGAGCGACCACGATATCATCTGCATACATCACCATCACTTTTTGGTACTCCTGTCGGACGTAACCGACGAGGTCAGCAAGGAGAAGTGCAAACGAGACGCAGCTCAGCGGGTCTCCTTGCGGAGTTCCCACATTTTGCTTAATCTCCAATACACCCTGCTCACCGTCTACCAACAAGGTGTCCTCCTCAAAGAAACTTGCTATTACACTCAGGAGAGCGTGTGTCTCTTCTTTTGGAGGGCCGCAAAAACTTGATCGAGCTGATCACGGTAGACACCCGTATCTAGCGTTTGGCCACTAGGAAGAAACTCGTGATGAACGATACTATGCCTATCCTATTAGACACAGAGCAAAATCTTGCGCGAATGGGTCAGTCTCTTTGACATCTTCTGGGGAGGCTGATCCGGCACGCACGAGGATCTTCCATGTTACACATCACAATGGCGTTCTGTGTTAGGAAAGCCAAGAAGAGCATTTTACTGGACGCTCCACTTTGTTGCGCTCGCTCAAATCATGAGGTAACCATTGGCTCAATCTTTGACATGAATAGGCACGAAAGCGAGTGACGATGGTTGTGTGACACACGCCGAAGTCCATGGGGCTACTTCACGCGTAGCCACTCGAAGATTCTGTTTCTCAGTTTCGTGCAAGCGGTCGATTAGTCCCGAATGGGGTCCATCCAGAAGCTAAGTTGCCGGATCGGAACTTGGCGAACCAATTATAGCAGTAGATTTGAACTAATTAGTTTATATATATATATATATATCGAAATGCTGTCCTCACCAAATTCACTGCAAATATCCAATATATATATATATATATATATATATATATATATATATATATATATATATATAAATTGAAGTTAACCAGGATAATAGCTTAGCACACTAAAGTCTCATGAAGGATTGACCCGGCTCTCGAGACAATCTTTCACACACGTTTCTTGGCCGTTGGCCTTCCTAGATTGTGTGTCTGTGTGTGTCTCGTTTCCTCACAGCCAGAGTACTTGTTCGTGCATTCTCATGACGATATCATCAAATGCTGATTCTCCTTGTCATTCAACCAAATCGCAACACCAATCAGCAAAACAGTTACTAATCGCCGTCGTCATCACCGCAACCCACCACAAAAATATCATCATCATCGCTTATCTTGGAGCCGATGAGCTATCCGATTAGTGAACACCGTTACAACTGCTCTCAGATAAGGTATATGAGTAATGCTGATGATAATATGTATATATTACATGATAAACGTATAGGTTCGTAGAACGCTGACAACACAACTGTCGCCAGAAAAATGTGCATACACTTATCATCATATAGGCAGTTCGTCTTTCTTATTGTAGTGGTAGTAGTAGTTGTAGTAGTAATAAATGCATGGCTCGATTAATCTCACACATCAATTAATCAATTCGCATCCCGATGTCAGTAAGGGTTACAAAATAAATATAACATCTTATTTTTGCTGCACAGTTCTCTGCTACGGTGAGACACGCTATGAAGCGACGGCTCCATTCAGCCAACTGGAACTAGATAGCGTGAATCATGCTTTCGCGTAGCGAACAAATCGCCATCATTTCGACAATGTGATGCTGCGGCATTTGTTGGCTTGGAATAAATGTGTATTGTACGGTATTAAGCAATAAAACTATATGGAACATAGAAAGATAACATTATAAATACGTTGATGGCGAAAAGGAAGAGATAATCTTAAGAGAGGGGATGAGACGAGACAAGACAAGGCAATTGTAGCGTGGGCGGGGATGCAATGAGCAAGGTCGCAGGCCCGTTCGACCACATCTTAAGTGGTATCACTAACGCGTTCTAACTGGAGGGTGGGAAACTACGACAAACAGCGTGAGTATGGTTAGTACTTGCTGGCATATATATATATATATATATATATACGGAAGCGGATCGGCAAGTTATTGCACTGAACTGAATTTTGTCGCCAGACCGAAACGTTCCGGTTTGTTTTGCTTAGAAGCGCCATGCATACAGACCAAATTTTGCACCAATCGGTAGCGGCGTTCGTTGTTCGAGTTTGGCTCAAAGAAATGAAGAAAATGCGGTTCGGCAATTTTTAAATAGCAGAAAATGGTAGACAAACGAATCTGCGTCTTTCTGTGTTCAAAACCAAATTTCGCGACGAACGTGAAGAGACCCCAGTTTGGGCTGGCCTTCGATGTCAATAACAGAAGGAAACGTTGAAAAGCTTGGGATATCGGTCTTAACAATCGCCGAATTGCTACCAGGGAGATAGCTGAGGAATTGGACATACATTGTGTCTTAACCGACATGCCGTTTATGCGCGAGATGTCTGGCAGTGAAGTTCATTCCAAAAATGTTGAATTTCCAGCAAATGAATGCCTATTGGAAAATGTCCGAACTGAACCTTCAGCAGAAAACCCTGGATTGCTTCATGGAGTCCTCACAGGAGTTGAGCCATGGGTGTATGGTTACGACATCAGGACCAAGTTCAATCCTCCCAGTGGCGCCTCCAAGGAGAGAGACTCGATCGAAGAAATTCAGATAGAGCAGATCCAACACCAAGGGTCGTTTTGGCAATTTTTCGACTACCAGAGAATCTGGGCAAACAAATCTTGCTGATTACGGATTATTTAATGAAAACTTGAATTTCTATCATTCCGCAACCTGCCTGCTCACCGGATCTGGTTCCGTACGACAACAAAAAAATAAAGGGATACAATTTCGAGTCTATAGAGGAAATTCGCAAAGGCAACTCGATTCCGAAAGACGCGTTTACAAATGTTTGTGGCAGAAGTGCATTGCAGCGGACGGGAGCTATTTTGAAAAAAACGCACTGTGGAAGACTAAATAAATATTCTTTTTTCAAAACATGTATCAGAACTTTTCCGATCCTTATATAAATATGTGTATATATATACATATATTTATATACATATATATACATATATATATATATATATATATATATATATATATATATATATATATATATATATATATATATATATATATATATATATATATATATATATATATATAGAAACGTCTTTATTTACCTAACAAAGGATGGGTGGCTGGAGAGCTTGGAGGCTAAGATGCAGGGAAGTTGCCTTGCTATGTGATTCTCTGGCTACACACCAAGCAAGCATATAATTGAAGTTTCAATTCTTGCGATACATTTAGGCACAAGTATTAAATCGCTCCTACAGTTGTTTAGTCGCACATCAAAGACGTAATCTAATCTATAATATTTGCGCTCACACACTGTACTAGCACCCGTATGTAGTTGTCCTTTCGGCTCAATATCACAATTTGTGCGAGAGCCTTTTCAGGTTCTTCTTCTCTGAACACCTTCAATAATACCTATGTATTATCGCAATGATGGGTCCTAGATGGGAGAGTCTCGGTAACATAATTGGTTTATACAGACAAATATATACCCTTGGATCCTTAATGATGAAACAATGGAAGAACATATTAACAAATACAGATGTACATTTGACTAGACCACTAATACGCGTAAATCACGTCCCTGTAACAACTGCGGTTGACAGTGTTGACCCGTTGAGCTGATAATCTAGATCGAGAGAGCCACGGTTTAGAACTAAATATTTCGGAACGGAGAGCTCAATCCCATTTTCATCTCGCCAGAGACTGATGCTGTCGACCATGGAAAAACCATCTAAAACCAATACTGTATACAGTTTCCCTGATGAATGCCAGAATTGGCTCACTAAGAGCTTTCACGAATTCTACTCGAAACAAGCAAATGTGCAAAGAGCACCTGGAGCGTCTTTATCTTGTCAACAATAAGTCTAGGATCGACACCAACAAAGGCACTCTCCTGGTTGAAGTATATACAATGCAAGTTGTACAGTTCTCACTGCGTTCTTTTGGGCCCCTACTTATGTATGGGTACCATAATACTCTGTCTGAATACATCTGAGGGTGGCATCATTTTAAGAACGCTCAGATTTTGTTTTAAAGGCACCGCCCGGAAAGTGCGGCAAATTATAAAAAGATAACAAAATATAGGGCGTGGATTGATCGTAGACCTGTTTTAATTGTTTCAAATTTAGATACATTGAATGCCAAAGTGGAACATGTTTAGGCCATAACTAAAGAAGCCGTCAGAGAATGGGGGAATTCTTCAATAAAGAAATCGGGAGAGTACTAAAACGAACAACTAGAAGACCAATAGTAACAGCGGACTGAAAAGAATAGCAGCAACAGCAACAACAATGAACGTCAAGAACGACCTGTCAGGTAGGTATGTGTATGGTTAGGCATACAAGCAAACAAACACTTCAGAAAGCCTGCGGCAAAACAGGTTTGTTCATTCGGCACCAGAGGGTATGTAAACGTATTGTAAATTATTAATAAATCATCACAATTTTCTATGTATAAGAAGTCAAGTGTTATGCGGCCTTTCCGCACCTTGGATGAACCACCCGATTCAAAAGGTGGCCGACGCAAGGGCTCAATCGCCATACCATGAATTCAAAACAAGCATCAGCCATCGCTACTGGTGCACTGCCTCTTGCAGCGCCTCTGCGCGCAAACCCGATCCGTATTCGATCTTTTTCTAGTCAAAAAGAGAGACAGAGAGAGACGCGATATTATTCCATACTTAGGCCACTACGCCTCCGTATGCTCTCGTCTGCTTTCCCATGCTGCCCCCGAAGCTGCAAAGTCAGCGGTGCCTGCTGACACACTGAATCGCTGGTTTATTATACCACTACTACCTGCTTCTGTCAGAACACCACATAACAGCTATACGTACACTTCGCGTATCCCATGTATATGCATATATAAAGCACAAAGTGTATTCTAACTAGACGTTGGTAAGTAGAAACAAGTACAATACCTATATAAACATTTCAAGATGTCGTCCGTGTCCAGTCCTGCCAGTAGAGGACTGTGTGACACTCACAACCATGAACTGTTGCACGCAACCTGTCACAATAGTTACAAATGCATGTGTCGGGCTTAGCTCGTGGAAACCCTTAGTACGTTAGGGTGTATGATGAGGTATATATGTCTATTCGCCCAGCATGTTCGCTTCCACTCAGAGTTTAGCACTGCCCCTGTGGTGCGTAACTCAGGATCAATGTCACAACCGTTGTTCCTCACACTGCTCAATGAACTGGAGATATCCCGCCGGAGTATCTGGGACTTCGGCCTGCTTTCTATTTTGTTCTACGAATGGCGGCTGTTAGTTATCAATTGTGATTAGCATTGGCTAGTAAATAAATAAGTAGACATTAACCTGAAGAGCTGAGTGTATGAGTTGCTAGCAGAAGGCTTTCTGGTCTGTAATTTGACCTAATTTGTCGAGTACAAACATACCTCTCAGCTGAACCACATGGTTTCAGAGCTCAGAGATCGACGCTACCTCGACATGTTCAGTTCTTCTCACGGACATTGAACGGGCATTGGCGGGGAAAGGTCTGTACAGTGTATTTGTGGACTTTCGTACCACGCACGACTCGGGATCAAAAGCACGTTGCTTAAGCTAGCCAATGTCCAGGATCCCAAAGCGTATTCTAAAACTCATCAATAACACACTGCAAGCCAATCAAACCATTTTAGCCGCCGGGATAGCAGAGTACCCATGTAAACAGACAACTGGTTTCGCACAGGGAGAAAAACGTCAGTTATCTGTTGTTTGCACTCCTTATCGCAGACCTGCCCGGCCGCATACAAAATCAAAATCCGTAAAGATAATTATGTATGCGGACGATCTAGTGTACTCTACAGTGGCAGTAGGTTACACCTACAGGTGTCACTAGCTACGTAAGCAGCTTATATGAGGAAAGTCGAACACTCAAGCTCAAAGGGAAAAGAGGGAATCTATAAAATTCAGACACATAGACCGGCTAACAGAGAGTAACTTGCTCAGACTATGTAGACAGGGGCTAAAGTTTGTAAACGGAGTCACATGCCTAGAGATCACACTGACCCCCTCAGTAAAAATAGCACTTATTGCTTCATAAGGCACTGAACCCCTACAGGCAAAATTTAGTGTCTCGCATCGAGCGGTACTTGAGCGCGTAAAACCTATACAAACCTTGCATTCGGGAGACCGTGAGTTCATGTCTTAGACCTTGATTTTTATGATTTTCAATTTACACAAGGTAAATGCCGGAGTGAACTTTAATCGGTCGCGATCGTGCAAAAAAGGGCACGAATATCTCAATTCATATTGATTATTTTTTTGACACGCTGTAACCTACGTGCACAGAATATGCTGTGCGCGGCAAAAGCATTAAATAGATCCAGACAAGATATCGGATAACAAATGCTCTTAGCGCACTGCCAATTCAACGTTTCGGTGTGAATTCCACGACAAAACTAACCATAGTTTACTACTCTGTGCAGCTTAAAATTGTTGTTCCATCTAACAAAAAACAATTTAGCCTCTCTTCATAGCTAGCGATAAACAAAAACACGCACACTATAGCGTGTACGCTAACTAATTCATCGCACTGCGCGCCGCGATATTTTATTTGTTCACCCTGAAGCACATAACGCGGCTGTAGTGATAATAGAGTCAAGACAAGTTACTCATACCATTATTATGATAGACATTTTGCGCTCATCGATAGATTTAGTTTAAATAACAAGGCGGAACACCTTGAAACGTCCGATTTGATTTAAATAAATTCACTAGATACACGAGATCGTCTCCAGTTCACAACAAAAAATTGAAATTAAATTCGAATATTTCGGACATTTCATTCAGTCTGCTCGAAAAAAAACACGGTCCGTATATAAAAAAAAAACTTGCGTTGACAAAACTTGAACACACGTTTTTTGGTGAACTTGCACATGATTTAACAAATTTGTCAGCAACCAAGCTGAACCGGGCCGGACCTGAGTCTTACAAAAATATGAGGCTCGCGACCGCCAAAGTCACCGGTAAGCTCGCGCCTATAAAGTACAACTGCAATGCGAAGGTTATTAGTAACTTACGCGGGTTCATCTACAAGTAGTATTAAAATTCATTCAGCATTAAAACACGACGCGTAAGCCGTGCTCGACCGAAGAGAAACCGTCGAAAGATGGCAAGATAAGTACACAACCGAAAAAAAACATAGAGCTGACTTTCAGCCAACATTTAACGTCTACGGAACCGCTCTCTCATTGCCTCATGTTATGAAATACGAATGTGGAACGGCGGGGCCCGAACCGGTGCACATATGTGTCTCCTCTGGTCGCAAGACGGACGAGAATGCGCCATACCACCACCGGGCTCGACCGTAGAAGAGGAAATAAGAGGAAGTTAAACAAACACCTTATTGAACGTCTCCAAAAGCACCTACACACGAAGATCGGGAAAGCACATTTAGACCATTACTAACCCGACTCACTGCTCAATGAGTGCGAGCGAAACGACGCGGCCGCTAGCAATAGCAGCACGCCCGTTTTTTGTTTGTGTGTTTGAGTAGTAAGTAACGTTGGCTGAAATCATACGTACGTTTCCGGTAAACTTGTCCTTCGGATAGTTGTTCCGCTTGCGCTCCTTGCAGAGGTTGTAGATCTTGTAGCGGTCCTTGTGCTTCTCGTTGAGGAACTTCGCCACCTGGTCGATCTGGTTGCGGTACATCGACTCGAGGTTCTCGGCGGGATAGCCCATCGCGATGATGGCCGGCTCGATGTACGACAGATCGAGGTTGTAGCCATCGCACTTATATCGGCGTTTGTTGCGCGACACAGCCGCGCGCAGATGATCAGTCATGCCTTTTTGTCGCGCCTGACGGCGGCGGCGACAGTGCCGGCGCTGGCGGGCAGAAATCCCAGCAGTCGCACCCCCACCAGCAGCAGCATCAGCGGTAGCAGCAGCAGCAGCAGTAGCAGAAATGCCTGCTGCCCTGCTAGCCCCCGACGACTACAGCTGTTCTCCCGGCCGGGGAGACCGGGCTCTCCCAGTCGCCGCTCGCCCCACGTCGGCCGTTCGTTGCCGCTAAGGACAACGGCAGCAGCAACAGCAGCAGCAGCAGTAGAGCAGAAGGGCAAACTACTGACAGGCAGGAAGAAGCCGCCCCTGTTGCCGGCACAGGCAGCTCCAGCACCAGCAGCTGCAGCAGCAGAGGGCAGGTTAGCAGCGAGGTGAGTAGAGAGTGCTGGTTGTTTCGACTCGAGCGAGCGAGCTCGACAAACGGATGCACTGTTTCTCTATGGTTGTCTCTGTGTCTCTCTCTCTCTCTCTCTCTCTCGTAGTTGTTCCGCTTGCGCTTCAACTAGCTGCCAGCTGCTCGAATAGTATCTGTCGACTGACTTCGTCTACTTGGTCGTACTAACCGTAGAACGACGCCGTACATGCGCGCCGTACACCTAGTGTCGAGCTAACTAACTAGGCTACCACCTACCAACTTAGTCAGCCAACACCAACCACCCCTCCCACCCGCCCCGACGGCGGCCGAGCCCCACGGACGCGATGCGATTCGAAGCGTGTGCCACGGCCGATCAATCAGTCAGTGTCAGTCAGTCAGTTAGTCACGACGACCGGCGCGTCAAGTGGGTCGCGTTCGAACCGAAACAAAGTCACACCAAACCCCACCACGAGTCCCACCCGGCATAAAGGGTCGTCGACGTCGTCGTCGTCGTCGCCGCCGCCGCACAGTCGACCACCTCACGGTCGTCCTTTGTCGATGATCGTCACACAAACGACGCTTGTCGCGCGTCGCTCTGCTGTTCGCGATGTCAATGATGTCCTCTGTGAAGTGTGTCGACGTCGTACACATGTGCAAACAGTTTGCAAACAAGTCTGTAGTCGTTGTAATTGCAGTAGCAATAGTAGTAGTAGTAGTAGTAGTGGTAGCAGTAAGCAGCTGCAGGAGAAAAAGTCGTATCCGTGCCTCCCGCAGCGACAGACGGAGTTCGAGGCAACGAGTCTCTCTTCCTCTTGGCTAAACGGCGTCCGCTCGGCCGGCTGGCTTCTCCGAGGGGGTCTTCAAAGACAAGGCCTGGCAACGAGAGACAATGATCCGGTTCCGTCGCTCACTCACTCACTCACCAACTAACTAACTAGCTAGCTAACCAAGTGACTATCTATGTATCTAACTAACCGGCGGCAAACTGCTGTAGTGGCATCTGTTGAAGTTTTTGAATTTGCTGTGATCGCCGCACGTGTTGTAGCGGCATCTGGTGACGTCGCATGGCGTCGTGGACAGGCAGCTGCACTACTGTGCGTGTGTGTACGCGTGTCTCTCTGTTTTCGCTCGATGTGAGTTCTGGTAACGATGACGTTCTAACAGCAACAACAGCAACAACAATGACGACCACGGCGAGGACAAGGATGACAACAATAGCAACAATGATGATGACGACGATGATGAAGAAGACAACGACGATGATGAAGAAGATGATGAGAACGAGAAGCAACAGCGAATATGACGACGACGTCGCCTAATAACCGATACCGACCTGGAAGAGACCACACAAACAACAAGAGCACAACAAACGTCAGCAATAATAGCAACAACAGCAGCCGTGTCAGATGGAGATGAGCATATATATAAATATATTTATATATATATATATATATATATATATATATATATATATATATTAAAGGCGAGCACTGCCGAGTGTGCAAACGTATTGTAAATGATTAATAAATCATCACAATATTTGCTATATACATGACTCTTAGTATGACTGACTAGCTTTACATGACACACTTGCATGTAACCTATACATCAGCATACAAAAGCAGGCAGGTATTGCTAATCACGAAGAATACCTAATCATATAATCATTCACATAAACGAATGACTAGAAATAAAATATTAAGAAGTTGTTTGGGAAACTTGTACTGATAGTATTTGCTAATAAACACGACACGGTATAACATGCCAAATAGAAATCTTTACACAGTTATATATTGGCGGGCACCTCACCAAGCTCTGGAGTAGATGCTGACGCTGCAGCTCTGTCCATAATTCCCGTGAGAAACCTCTATCTATTTCATTGCCTGTGCCGTACACTGGCAACGAGCTCCTAATCGAACTCTGAACTTCGGACGTTGTCTATCGAGGACACACTAACCGACAAAGATTCATTCCTAATGGTGTTGTCACGTAGAGTTAAATGCATGCGTTATATTTAAAGAACAGCAATATATATATATATATATATATATATATATATATATATATATATATATATATATATATATATACGACCCTTAGCTATCTATGGGAATAATCGCGTGTATATATATATAGCGTTTTAGATGACATTGCCAGAAAACGTTGAGTTTTTTTTTTATAATTAAAGCATTTTTTGATGACCGGTTTACAAACAAGCTCAAGGTGCGAACTCGAGGTACTATAAAGGATGATACTCAATGAGTGCCCAACTCAGTTCGCTTATTTCTGGAGGCTAGAACGGTTCACATGACAGCGTGAATTCTGATGAAAGACAAGCCGTTTACTAATGATGTGTTGTGGACGCCTCTAAACCAGTTTTCTTGAACTCGATGAAGTTGTTGGTAGTAAAGAAGCGCTCTGATTTTTTTCCCGGAAGTCCCCGAAGTCAGCGATGCCTCTGACTAATTCCACTAATAACACAACGTTCCCCCTCTGTGTAGGTAGTGCGCGGGTTGACCGTGGGAATGGCCTGCGTTTTCCGATCCGAGACTTGTTTGATCAGGCGTTCGTGCAAGACCCATGTTTTATAGCACGTAAGCAAACCGTCTGAAGACGGAACTGGGCGGAGTTTACTTCGGTAGATGCGTTCGCTCCAATGAGCCTCAGAAAAGTTGGCAGCTTTGCAAATTTCGTTTAACGACGAACTTTACGTCCTTTCTACATACAATTAATTGGCTTATCAATGAACAAGACAAATGACAGCAAAAATCACTGTCTAATCTAATAACGTCTGTCTTGAAGCAAATGACTACTCTTTCCCTTCATAAATATATATATACAGAGTGTCTGTGCTTATATGTATGTACATAATATGTTTATATATATATATATATACATATATATATGCACCTGTATACATGCTTAATGTTCTGCACAGGAGTACTAATAATAAGAATAATATATAGCATGTGTATGGTAAACATCATCATAATTCTACTATTCTAATATGAATGGCCGGCGAATAGCAACAACAACAACAACAGAAACAATAACCAACAACGGTAGCCTGAGCAGGTTGGATATATGAGAGCGAATATGTTGTAGTTATTGGTGTTGTTGCTGTTATCGTTATAATTCATGTTGTTGTTATTATTATTAGTGTAGTTTATTAGTAAATGTTGTAGTGTTGCGTATTGCTCATGCTATTGTTGCTGCGGGAGCTGCTATTGCAGCTGTCGATTGAAAATATGAACAACAGCAACCCAAGACGACTTACTGAGACAAGTTGCAGTGGAAGCTGTTGTTGCTTTTGCTGTTGTTGTTGTTGTTGTTGTTGTTGTTGCTGCTGCTGTTTGCTGATATTGCTACTATTGTTGCACTTGTTGTTGCTTTTGCTGCAGCTTCTTGGTGTTGTTATTGTGCTGGCGGCACTGATGACGCGGGTAGTGGTGGTGGTGGCGATGATGATGTTGATGAAGAAACAGCCGTACAGGTTTTACAACGACAGGTTGTCGCCTTCGTAACCGTCGTCGGTGCCGTACTTGACGTGGATCGACTTCGTGAAGTCTTCGTTCGGTTGTCACCACTACTCTCAAAGTAGAATAAGAATAAGAAGACGACACTCTGGACTGGAGGGACACCGGCCACCACACGAATGCCGGCCCTGCTAGCTGCTGTTTATTGTGTGTCTTCGTGGACGAAACTGCAGAAGGAGAATATGCTCCTGTTTCTTCTGCTGCTGCTGCTGTTGTTGTTGTTGCTGTTGCTGCTGCTGTTGTTGTTTCACTGCTGGTGGTGTTGTTGCTGTTGCGGTTGCTGTTGTCGCTACTACACCTTTTTTTGCTACACCTGCTCTTGCTACGACGACGACGACTTCCACCACCGTGTTGTCTGTTGCAGCAACAAGAAACGCTGTAGTCGGCGTTGGAAGAGCCGACATCGGTCCGCATCTTACAGATGGAGAACCTCGGAGACCGCGGTCCTGTTTTTGTTGCTGCTGCTGCTGCTGTTGTTGCTGCTGCTGATGCTGCTACTGGTTCTGTCTTAGCTCCTGGTGTTCTTAATGTTGTTGTTGTTGTTGTCGTCGTCGTTGTTGTTGTTGTACCTGTTGTTCCAGTTGTTGTTGTTGTTGCTGTTGCTGTTGCTGTTGTTATTGTTGTCGCCGCCGCAGCGGGTCGTGCTTGAGGTCGTGCCAAAGCAAAACGATGGATCGGCGACGGCTGTGCAGCCGGTAACACCGGCACCGACACCCGTACGAACATCAAGCAGCGGCAGCAGTGGGAGAAGGACGTGTGCTTGTTCCACTTCTTCTTGCTGCTACAGTTTCTGTTGATGTTGATGATGTTGTTGTTGTTGCTGCTGCTGCTGCTGCTGTTATTGCTGATGTTGTTGCTGTTATTGCTGATGTTGTTGCTGTTGTTGTTGCGGCTACTACTGCAGATGTTGTTGCTGTTGTTGTTATTCGTTTGTGGACGTCGTCGTCGTTTTCGATGTAGTGAACGTCGTTGATGTCGTCGTACTTGTTGATGTGGATGTCGTGAATGTGGATGGTGGTGTTAGGATTGTTGATATTGTTGTTGTTGTTGTTGTTGCTGCTTTTCCTGACGACAACGACAACAGCGATGGCGACAACGAGAAGCACAGAGAAGGCTACGGTTTCGGAACGATCATTGACAACAATATTACCGGCTGTACTGGCAGCTGTAGCAGCAGCAGCCGCGGCGGCGGTAAGAATTGCAAGAACAACAACAACAACAACAACAACAACAAAAACCTCAAGTACCACAGTATTAGTACGAGTTGTGTTGGCGGTAACGGCGGTAATTGCAGTATTCCTGCCCGCACTACCGGCCATATTCACCTGCACGCACAGATGTGAAGATGATGTTGGTGCCGTTGTTGTTGTTGATGCTGATGTTGTTGTTGGTGTGATCCTGTTGTTGTTGTTGCTTTTGTTGCTTCTGCTGCTGATGTTGTAGATGACGATGATGATGATGTTGATGTTGTTGGTGTTGTCGATGTTGACAATGATAAACGTAGAGATGATGGTAGTGGTGGTGGTGGTGGTGGTGGAGGTAGTGTTGTCGTTGTCGATGTTGATTGTTGTTGGCCTTTTGTTCGTGTGCTTGTTGTGCTTCTGGAGATGATTTTCGTGACGACCACAACAACAACAACAAAGCCAACACTGGCAACGGCAACAACACCGACAACATCAACAACAACGACACCGACACCGACGATAATGGTGATGTTGATGATGATAGAGACGTCGGCGACGAACACACCAATCTCCTACATGTTCTGCTGCTATGTCTGCAGTTGTTGTTTTTGTTGTCGTTGTCGCCGGCGCCGCCACCAATGCAGTTGTTGCTGTTGGGGCTGTTGTTGTTGTTGTTGCTGCTGCTGCTGCTGCTGCAGCCGCTATGGGTGCACAATACACGCGATGACACCCACCACGAAGGACGGGGGCAATGCTGCCGACGACAACGACGGCGACGACGGCGACGACATCGACACAAGTAGCACAAAACACAACAACAACAACAACAACAACAATTGCAACAATAACAACAACAACAACAACAATAACAACCACAACAAGAGGAAGCAACTTCGCCGACGCCGTTACCACTTCCACTGCCGCCAACAACAGAGGTAACAACGGTGACGACGTTGAGGAGAAGAAGAACAGTAACTACAACAACAGTAACAACAACAATAACACTATAAATACGAGTCAAATCAATACGAGTTGCATAAGCGACAAGCAAGCACAACGTCTTGTTACCACCGCAACATCTCAATTTACTAATAGCAACAACGACACCGCTACCGCCTTCACCGCCGCCACCAGCAGCAGCAACAACAAACGATGATGGTTGTTGCCGATATTTTGTTGTTGCTGTTGTTGCTGGGGTTGCTGATATTGTTGTTGTTGCTGCTGCTGCTGTTGTTGTTGGCGATTTCCGTGCTCTGCCGCTAGGGACGACGCTAGAGACTGCTTATTCGTAATGCTGCTGATGTTGGCGTTATTCCTGCTCTATTCTTGAAGCTGCTGCTGGCGCTGCTACTGCAGCACTTGCTGCAGTTGCTACTGTTGCTGCTGCTGTTGTTGCTGCTACTTTTGCTGTAGTTGCTATTGTTGTTGTTGTTGCTGAAGTCACTAATGTGGTGGTTGCCAATGTTCTTGTTGTTGTTGCTGGTGCTGCTGCTGCAGATATTATTCGTTAGTACAGCAGCAGCAATTGTGATGATGAGCAACTACTAACTCTGGTGGTGGTGGTGGTCTTCTCTGATGGTGGTGCTGCTGCTGCTCGGTCTACTACGGTGGTGTCTATGATGGCCTACGGTCGGTTGGCCGCTCGGTCGTCGCACGATTGGCTGGCTGGCTGGCTGGCTGAATGGAGGGCTGTATGGGTGGTTGGTCGGTCGGTCGGTCGGTTGGTTGGTTGGTCGTTGGTTGGTTGGTTAGTGGTTGGGTGTCGTCGTCGTCGTCTCGGGGCGGTTGGCTGCCTGCTTGGATAGATGGATGGTGGCCTGGCTGCTGCTGCTGCCGCTACCGCCGCCGCCGTCGTCTGCCGCTAGTGGCTTCAACAACAACAACAACAGCGGCCGCTGCAGCGGCGACGGCGGCCGCTGCAGCGGTGACGGCGGCCGCTGCGGCGGTGACGGCGGCCGCTGCAGCGGCTGACGGCGGCCGCCATGGTGGCCGCTGCAGCCGGTTGTGGTGGTGGCCGGACCGAGCGGCAGCAGCAGCAGCCGCCGCTGCGGGGGCCGCCGTTGCCGCCTGCTGACGACGGCGGGCTACCTTGATGGCGGCGGCGGCGGCGGGCGGCAGCGGGGCCGACGACGACGACGACGACAAAAACAATAACAAACATAAATAAACAACAACGACGGCCACCAGTGTTATGACTAGAACTAGTCGATTAGTGTCAAGACGAAAAAAAACCGTTTACTACTACTACTACTACAAAAAAAACTACTACTACTAAGTACTATTACTACTACGAAGTACTATTACTACTACGAGTAGTACTACTGAACAACTACGATACCGACGAGGAAGACTTTGGCTATTGTTTCTGTCTACTAGGGTGTCACTTACTTTGCTGCTTCTTCGTTTTCTTTTGCGTTTTCTTCTTTTTCTTCTTCGGCGGCTGCTGCTGCTGCTGGTTACCCTCAGAAATCGCGACGGCGTCGACGACGACGACGACGAAGACGAAGTAGAAGAAGAATAACAAGACGACGCAATACCATAATAATAACAACAACACGACCGACCCACCACCACCACCACTGCTACTACTACTGCAACAGTTAAATGTAGCACGCGCGCACCTACCCTCCCTTATAGCCGTCAGTTAGATTTACGCATAACGGCGGCAACGACGACGACAAGAACGACAACAGAAACAACCAATACGACGACGACGACGAACGACGAAGACAAAAACAACAACATGCACAAATTCACAACAATAACAATAATGGCAGCAACAATAACACAAACGACACCACCACCACCACCACCGTCAAAACTACAGCAACCGACAACGAGAAGCTGGCAACAGACGATTTCGTGGTGATCGTCGTCGTCGTTGTTGTTGTTGTTGTTGTCCTCATCAATCAATCACCCTTTCGTCGTATCACGTCATCAGCATCGGCAGACGAGTCAGCTACACCTGCATAAGCGAGCATCAAAACCAAGATCAACAACAACAACAGCAGCAGAACCACGAGCGATCACACTTTGGTACTGGTTTATTCGTACTGATGAGATCAATGTTGTCGTTGTCGTCGTCGTCGTCGTAGTGGTGGTGGTGGTGGAGGTGGTGATTAATAATAGTAAAGGTGGTCGTGGTCGATGATCTTAAACATCGGCACGCGGCGTACGTGGTTGATTGTCGGTTGGTTATGGGTTGTCGTCGTGGGTTGTGGCACTTCAGCTGCTGCTGCTGTGGGTTAGGGATGCAACTGTTGCAGGTTCCTTTCGCTGGTGAACGTGGACGTTCAACGTCCTCGGGCTTTTCTTGGTCGATGCATTCGCCTGCGCCTCGCAACCGGAGGAGACACATACAGGTGCGCCGGTTCAAGTCCCACCGTTGCCCCACCATTTGTATTTATATTTACTATTATTTAGGGGGTCCGTCTATGAAGCAATGCGAAAAGCAGTGGGCGTTAAATCCTGGCTGGGGGGGGAGTCCGTCAGCCCGAAACGTATTTGTAGGTCATATCCGTTGGTGAACGTGGACGACGTCGAACGTTCTCAGGGGCGCGTTCTGGGTCGCAGGTTTGGTAAACGTAGTCGTCGGAATAACCTCTATTACAATTATTATTACTATTGTTGGTGAAATGATGTCCGAACATCCACATCCTATTATTCCCTCCCATCGTACTCGTTATTGTCGTTTATTGTCGTTCGTGGTTGCAGATGATGATAATGATGATGATGATGGGGATGATGGTAATAGTACAAATATTGTTGTAGTGTGGATGATTGTAGCTGTACGTATATCGTTCTCTAAACGGCGTTTGGTTGGTGTGAATGTCAAACCTTGTTGGGCTGACCCTCAGCTAACATTTAACGTCTACGCTGCTTTCACATTGCTTCCTAAGACGGACACCCCGTAAATACAAGTGTGCAGCGGTGGAGCTCGAACCCGCGCACCTATGTAGGTCTCCTCCAGTCGCGAGGCGCACGCGAACCATGCACCACACCACCACCGGGCTCAACAGGTTGGCCTTGGTGTCAAGGTCAATGGTGTCTTACTAACCGAACCGAAGTCGGCTTCTGATCAGTTGTTGTTCGATGTTGTCTGACGGTGTCGTCTCATCGTGGTAGTCGAATGCAGATACATAAGTTATCATCGTCGATATCGCTATTATAAATATCACGATTGTGCTCGTCGTGCAGTATCGGGCGCTGTTGCTTCGGGTTAGCAATTATAATCGTCAACGATGCAGCTAATACTTATGATCCTCATTGATGCTGCTGCTGCTAATATTGCTCTAGTTTCCATCATTGGATACAACCAACGGTTTTTGTTCGACTAGGGCCGGTACCCCTCCTCACGGCTACCCAATCACCCAACGATCATTACTAAATACTGATTGCAGAACTAGAAGTAGTAGTACCTGTAGTACTGACAACAATAATGATATGACGGAATAACAGTACTGCTCAGCGACATGGAGACATGACGGTACTGTTCAGCGATTTGAGGGCATGGCACTCGGTTACGAGGTGTGTCATAATGTGTTCGCTACATGACCTCATTAGACACCGACACCTACGCCGATGCTCGCTACGGCGGTTGCGGGGTAACTGAAAAACGCATTTGTTTTGGCCTTACAACTTCATTGTCAGGGTTGCTGGTACTGCTACTCTTAGTGGTGATATTGCTCTCGCGCTCTTTCTGATGTCTCTTCAATGCGGGCGGTTAATGTTGTCGTTTGAGGTCCACTGTTGAAGACGCCCGCTTTTCAACTGACTGCCGGACTGTTTTTCTGTCCGTTTCAAATGACGGTGTTAATGACTATTACTTCTGGGGGAGAACTGTGGGGAGCCCCCAAACCATTCCCGCCCTTCCACAGCTGTCGTTGTGATGTAATTAATGTCCGTTACATGATCGCTACATGTTTCGCTAAACGGAAGATATTATCACCAACAACCACAATTAGAGATGTTATGCCGGTTGGTTGCTACTGTTGTTGGTTCGATTTGCTAATATTGCTGCTGATCTCTTGCTGCTGATTCACTCACACATAATTGTACTATACTATTTTAGACGAAAAGAAAGGTGATTTTTCAGCTATCGTAATTTTTTCATCATTTTCCACTCACGGTCGACACAACGTGAGATTGGCCGTTGCCAGAGACAACAACAGCAGCGCCTCGCGACCGGAGGAGGACACATAGGTGCACGGATTCGAGCCCCACCGTTGCACATTTGGATTTATAGGGGTTCGTCTGTAAAGCAATACTCGTAATAATAAACAGTCTCGTGGACGTTAAATCTTAGTTGAGGATCAGCCCGAAAAAAAAAGAAATAACTTTATCTTCACCTCGACTACAAAAATATGGCAACTACCAACCCCTTACAATTTATTGTCGTTGCTACTGCTGTTGTTCCACAATGCTTATGAGAGTTGTTTTTTCACTGCGTTGTCAGATTCCAACTTTGAACGTCTGCATCAAAGGACGTGTCCTTATTCGTAGTTATTTTTGACCTCCCTCATGATGTGTTCAGCATAATCTTGTTTTTCTTTTTCTTCCTCCTCTGGTTCTTCTTGTGATTATGTCCATTACATAATAGTTATTAGCTTCATTTCTTGGTATTAACTGCCCAGTGTTTCTTATCTAGTTCCTTGGTCTTGGTCTTTTTCCTGCGTCGAAACGGAGTTCACTCGCGTTTCCGCGTCTCGACTTGATCTCGACCGCATCTTGACTTCTTAAAGAATTCGCAGGATTCGACTTCGAGCTCTATTGTTCGCCTCTCCACTTCCCTGTCCATATTTTACCCGGTAGCCAGCGCCGTCTGCTTCTTCGCCACCCTATAGCGCAACCGAGTAGTAGTGCCTTCACGACCAGCGTGGCCCCCCGTGACGCGCGGGAATTATGCGTGCTGTGGGCACCTTCTTTGCAATTAGAAAGTCGGTCAGATACGTAATTATATTAGATAACGAATTCATATTGACGTCGTCACTCCAGGACTGTTAAGGCTTACTGCATAACGGATGCCTATCCGTTATTTGCGCAGTGATTCCGGATCAACTGGCGAACGCCCCGGGTTTCGTCAACCTAGGGCCACCAGTTGAAATGCCTGCTGCCTTGGCTTAATAGGCACAATGCCAGCCGATTCCTCGTCGTTCATTCCAATTCATTGCAAACGCAACGGCTTAAACTACTATGATGCGAAGACGACGTCAACATTAAACTTAGCTTTTACAGGAGCAACGCGGGACTTTCGAGACTTCTAGGCGGCCGGCTGCCATTTTAGCTTCTTGCAATACTTGTGCTATTTGGTATTACATTAGCTTCTTACAGTACCTCTAGGTTTTAGGCACTACATCAATGCTAACTGGCCATGCTGAGACTGCTCACGGTACTGCTGCTGCTAAGTGCGGTTCTGTCGAAGACGAAAAAAGGAGACAAAGTATAGGGCATGGGCCCGCCTTTTAACTCACAACTATGTAGTGGCCCACCAGAAACAGCCGAACGATTTGCCCGCGCCGGGCGTCTTGAACAGCCACAATTCAAGAGCGTTTTAGATCGAGGAGACGTGTTTAAAAGTTTTTATTTCGAGTGCATTCCTGTGCGCTAATTACTTTTCGGGCTTTTGTACCTGTACTTCGAAATTGATCAATTAACCAGTAACAACATCACTACACAAAATTGCTCATTCATACTACTGTCAACTCTAAAAGCTTTCCCTTGCGTAAAAGGATTGATTGCCTTCACTACTGCGCCGATACGTTGTACTCACTTTTGAAACATATGCACACAATCTATCTCTCTTTCCTTCTGTATATACATAAAGCGTAGCTGTAGTAATGCATGTACAGAAAATAGCACAGCAAGACGTGCTTGCTGATGCGGGGTACTGGCAGGGAGTAAATGTGTGGAAACAACCTCATTGGTCTCATTCCACAACATCCTGCAGTCTATAATAAACTACACAAAAAGACGTACCACATTTACTTTGGTATCTATGTTCTATCGAAGAAATATCTGTATCGTCATAACTTAATTAACTCAACTAAACAAACGTGTCAACTAAACAAACATGTCCACTTTCGTTTAGTTCTGTTTGTTCTCCAAACTGGCTACAGCGTCTTTCAACAATCAATTGCACATCACCCTTCCATTCATCGAATCGAAAGCACGTGCAGCAGCGATCGAATCGAGCGATCTCACCCGATTTACTCACATCGCGCCGATCAGGCCCGTTCTTAGCTGCCACAAGGACTGTTGGGGAGACCCTAGACATTTTAACATGTCCGGCCCTCGGTGCATTGAAGATAAATATATCTCTGGTTAAGTTCCATTCCAAGCCCGTAGGGGACGGAGGATAGTCTAGAATTAAAAACAACCTCCTTAAAAAAATGTTTCAATTCTAGGCTCGTCCTTTCCCACAGGGCGAACCGCCCGCACGCCCGAGCAGACGAACGACAAAGGCGGCCGACACGGACTGGTCGGGCCACCGAAGGGAAAGGGATGCTCTTCTTTCCCTTCAGTGGCGGCAGCGGCAACACCGGCGCTCGTGGCTTGAAGCGGCCCTCTCTGGGCCCCGCGACAACTCCACGCGCGTTTTCCTTCCCTTTCCCGGCCCGCTCTTCTTCTGGCTCTTTCTCTATCGCGCGTTTCCTCTCCACCGGTTTCTCTCGCTCCCACTGGTTGCGCTTTGTTGATTGATCCCTGTATCTCTCTACTCTACTGCTGCTTACATGGATGGCTCCTCTCGGCCTGCAATCGCGCACGCTTTCGTTGACTTAGTGGCGTGTGTTGTGATTGATCTTCTCCTCTCTCAGCTGATTTCGATTTTGGCACGAGTGGATTGCGTAGTAGTGGATTGGTGAGCGAATTGTATTATTATTATTTGGCTGCTATAGGTCTGTTTTGTCTGTTTCCTGCGGGTGTCAATGACAAAACGACAACGACGACTTGGATCACTCGTCCAGACGACTACTCTCTTAGCCGATCGACTCAAACGACAATAAAGAATCGACTCTTCAACCTCCTCTTTGTTCAGTAGCTGAAGCGTTATCGGCTCTTTCTGGCGTCCGTAGACCAGTTAGTTAGTTAGTTGATTGAGTCTGAATCGCAATTATTACGGTCCAGCTCTGTGCAGGATTACCGCCATCATCCTCCTTCCTCCATCTGTGAGTTTAACTAACGTTTTGCACCTGTTAGTAATAAGAGTTATTCTCTTTTTTAATGATGACGAGAAAACGTGCTTTGTTGACGCACACTTTGCTCAAGAGACTCTCAACAACTTGTGCTAACATTCTCGAGGGAAATATGATGGTTTTCTTACGTAGGAAGGAATAGGCAAAAACGAAGCTGTATAATTTCATTATTAGGTTTGGTCATTTAACCATTGTCGAGCTTGGACGTGGGTGGAACCACAGTGGTATAAAACGATTCAGGAAAGACTAATGTATTTACTTTTTCTTAAACAATTGCTAATTTCTGTGTGCCATCGACGGAGGGCGAAGCGACTAGTAAGAATTAAAAGCATATTCAATGGAGGGATTACTGTCCCATAACATAATTGTCATATTATACAGTGCGTGTTTGCGCATGTGACCAAAATATAGTTCTGAGGTCAAAGGAGATTGTTACTAGACTTAGGAAGAAGGTAAATTATAGACAATTGCTAAATTTTTGAAACAGAGATTTAAACGTTGTTTGGTTCTTGGCCTAAAGTCATTATAAAGAAAATCAGTATTTTATTGAATTAAAATATATATGCATTTGTGCTTGTTTCACTAGAAGACGTTTTATTTGTACACACTAAAGAGACAAATAATTCACGTGAGAGTTGGTGAACAAGTTCTTGCGGCAATAGTACAGTCTCATATAGTTGAAGGCGTAGTAAATATTTCATGTATCGTATGTAGGGAAGATCTATATCTATATTATATTCGAACGCTACGTGGACAGCCTGTTATCGTATGTGACGTTTATTTAAACTTCGGGAATAGTTGAAGGCTTGGCTAACTGCCAGAAGTGATGAGGTGCTAGGCGTGTTCAAGGTGGACACCAGGGGAAGATGGGTCGTGTTTTTGTATTATTTGGGGGAATGGTTTTGGACAGCAGATGTCTGTTTTCGCCGTTGAGTGAGAAGCGCGTATGAAAAATGATCATGGAAAGCTTTACAGCTAAGAACGGGCTATATCCGTGGAGATGGTTACATGGTGACATATAAGGGGGTCTTGAAAACGAATATTTTTGATAATAAGGAGTTCGTAGTCCGCGCAGAGAGTTTCCTGAGGGGAGAAATGCATATTCCTAATATGCAAGGCTTCCATTAGCTAGCAGTTATGCCTGAGGAAGGCCGAAGTAGGCCCAATCTCCGTAGGTCCTTACCACGTATGCAATGTGTCCGAAGAAATTAATATTGCTTGGCTCTTTTCTCGGGATCCTCAAAAGTCTTTAATACTGCAATGTTTTTATCTGCCTTTAATGTCGGCACTGTCAGCTTTCAACCAGGCCTACCATTGCGTGCGGTTATTTCAACTGTAGAGTCGACAGTGGGTCAGATGACGATAAAGGTGACGTGCTTCTGCAGCTGATGGCTAATGTTGGTCTTTCCTGTGCTGCGAACGCTCGGACACGTATGCCACACTACGTTTTTCTTACGTAGGAGGAGGAAATAGGCAAATACGCAGCCATCTAATTTCATATTTAGGTTTGGTCATTTGGCCACTGTGAAACTTGGACGTGGGCGGAACCAGAGCGGCATAAAACGATTAAGGAAAGATTAAGAGAACCGAGCACAGTCGAGTTATACTCGTATTAACCCACTGCAGTGCCACACTGCCTTCATGTTTGATATTTAGTCAGTGCGCAACATTTTCGACATTGTTTACCAATTCCGCAATGACCAAGAGGTAATTCCCGTATATATGTATGTAGATACATACACATAATGGCGTGTATATATATATATATATATATATATATATATATATATATATATATATATATATATATATATATATATATATATATATAAGCATACATACTTTTAGATAGGTATAGCCTCGACACATATTTTAGCGCAAAGATTCTCGTTCTAGAAGATATCCGTAAGCTGGAATAGGTATGATAACACACACACACATATATATATAGTTAAGGATAGCGACGGCACATATCTTTTAGTCCGTGTAGAATACGAATACTCATTCCAAAGAGATTCGTAAGCTCTGTTTCCATAAAAACCCTTTTTAGAGCGCGGAGAGAACGTATGCGGGGTTTGTCATTGTTTTTGTTCCTAGAAAAAGGGAGATAGAGGGGGTCTTTGTGTCATTGTTACTGTTGACCGATTTCCTTAGCAGGGTAGACAGGCAGCCGGAGGTCAGTTTTGACGATTGTCACTCGTCTACGTTGTATTTTTAATCCCCTGTCGTCGGCATTATCAGCTTAACAGGGCCAGGTCTCTACTCAAGTTCCAGAGCTCGCCGAAGTCGGACGTTGGAGCGGTTCGACCCGCAACGATGAAACAGCAACAATCAAGGCTTATTGATATGTTTCGTTATTTATTGGAACGTTACAGGTAATTGGTGACGTTGCGTGTCCGCAGCTTAATCAAAGAAGATGACTATGGACGTGTTGGGCTTTGCCTATGCGGCAGTCATCGCCATTGGGGGCGTAATCGGCTACATAAAAGCCGGCAGTATCATGTCTCTGGTGGCAGGTAGGGCCCATAAACAAGTAACACCTATTCGCGAATTCGCATGAATCTAACAATCACTTGATTCGCTAATTTGCATGGAGTAAATAATCACATATCACAACGTTTCGTCGCTCTTCTGTACGATTTCTCTCTACTTGATTGCTTCAAACAGTTCAGTGCTGTATGAGAGAGAGAGGGGGAGGGAGAGAGACTATGACCTTCCTCTGGAACTTCCCTCCGTTGAAACAAGTCCTTGTTGATGTTTCGCAGCCATTGTATTTTTGCTTAGTCTCTGCCTATTTAATTACTGCGAGTGTAAAGCTGGCCATATTTCCTATAGATTGCCATATTATTGACATGGCGTGCTGTCGATTATGATCTGTCTTCGAATTCGAGCTATTTAAGGTGGCAGTAGTGAGATTTGTTTCATATTTGACTGTGACTTTGGTATTTAACAAATACTCATAACACTCTTCGACACGTTGGAGGCGCATGGCTTGTTTAATGGATCATTTACCCGTCTAGTCTAGGTGGAATTAATCATAAGTAGGCCAAATAAGGTACGTGGATCACTATTTCCTGGTTTTCACTACAACTAATTCGAATTGACCAAAAAGCGAAAAAAAAGATTGTTTTGTTATGTGTATCCTGCGTACCCGAACGTACCTTTATTCTTGTGTCTGCAGGGCCGAAAAATGCACGCGTAGCTGTGGTTGCGATTAAGGTTGGAGAGGTCATTATAGGGTAGTAGACCACGCAGTGGGGCTTTCGAAGCGCATAATTTAGCGTTTTGTTGACCTACAAGATTAATTCATTGTCTATTGGAATGCGTACCTACTCGCCTTGCTGGTGCCGCTGCTGTTGTTGTTGTTGGTTTGGTTGTCGTCTCGCACAGGTCTGGGGTTCGGAACACTGGCGGCCATTGGAGCGCGCCAGTTCAGCGACAATTCGTCGAACTACCAGACGTTACTCGTGGTGTCCTGCATACTGGCCGTACTAATGGGTTTGCGTTACTCGAATACGGGTCGATTCATGCCTGCCGGCCTTGTGGCCCTGTTGTCTATTTTAAACGCCGGCCGACTGATTTGGACCAAAATAATCATGGTCTAGCTCTCATGGCCGATTCATCGGTCGAAATCTCGCGGCATTCGGCGACAGGCAACAGTCGCTGTAGCGTGATTTTCTTTTCAGTGTACCTCGCGCATCGTACGGCGCAAGGTGTTTTGGATTTGGATCGATTTCGTGGTGACATAGATGACAGAACAGCTGCTAATATGATTGCGAAGCCACCATGTCGAATTCCTTACAACGAGAACCATACAACGTTGGACTGTCTCCTGCTAGTGACGGGTGATGACCTCTACGGTAGAAGGAAGGGCTTGATAAAGGTTTGGATCTAGCGAGGGAACGAAACACGTATATAGCACCAGCAGTATTGTATGGCCCATTAGAGCTGCCGCCCCGTTTTTATCAGACGTTGTATTTAGCTGTTCCAATAAATTTTGTAAATTTGAACAACAGTGCACTCAGTAAAAAAGCTAGACAGCAATTTGCTTGAATTGACTGAATTTGTGGATACGACGCATATATCATAAACGGCAATACACGCGTTTCAGCCAACGAAATGACAGCTTTGAATTAAAACAAAACTGCTAGGCTATCAAAGATAACTTAGCAGATACGGCATTACGGACAAGCTCAGTTAGATGATGAAAGCTTGCGCTTGACATTCCACGACTAGATAATAGGCAGTCAGACATATTCGCGTTTAGAAAGTATCTTGTGCGAAGTTATTTTTGTTATGTTTTCGTTCTACTTCTTTGAATACGAAAAGCGTTTATAATAAACTTGAGAGGAAACGTTATGTATTATTTCTAACCAAATGACGAATGATTTTAATCATATCTATTAGGTAGTGAATTGATTGCTTTTAGATCCGTCATTTTAACCGGAGCGATACAATTAGATTTACCTCGCTCTTGTGTAAAGCTTTGTCTTTTTTTCAACTGCATCAAAACCAAAACACGCTGTTACTACAAATACATTTCTCTTGCTATAAGCGTGCACTATTTTCACACTTGGTTTTCAGTTATTAATCAAATATAGGGTTTCTGACAGGCGGGATGCCTTACAAAACGGGAACTGACTTTGAATTATGTGTAGTGCCACTGGCCTTCACGACATACGGAAATCGTTGCGAAATCAATCGATGTCCTTTCCTTAGACTTACTGTAGAGAAGGTCTAAACTCTCGTCTGAAAATAACGTATCTGGCAATAGTATGTATTTTGTTGCGTAGACTTACGAATATTTCTGTGTACGTGAGTGTCTCCAATAGAAGACTTGGATCATCGGCTCAGTTGAATCCTTCTATAGAATCGTAGGTGTCCCTTATCATAATGCATTGTTTCGTGTCTACGTACACACATCTGCGGCGTACGTTCGCAGTATCACAATACGGAATGAGGTACATTTTATACTCATTGCAGTCAGTTGTAGCAGAAAGTCTCTTGATATGAGTAGCATACTATTCTTTTTCTGCGCCACTGGTTATTTAATTCGCTGCACATTCAAGTACGAAATTACTAAATAGCCTTACTATGGCGAAAAGAGTTACTAGATGCCACATGATGATGACACCCGAGTTAAAGGCCAATATAACGTCTGGGAAGTGAAAGTTGGTGCAAATGTTGTTGCAAATTCATCTTTAGTTATGGGTTTGTAAAAGCGTCCAAATTGCATGTATACATTTTCATTTATTAAAAGAGACGACATCGGAGCGACCAAGCGGTAATTTAAAAAGGTACTATTAGGAATAAAATAAGGAATGTTTATGTACCGCAGCCATTGCAATATGCCGCAATATAGGAGTACTATGCCCCTTTTCTCTGAGGGAGCCGAACGTGGAAAAATTAAGAAAGGTGGGTCTCAGCAAGAAGTCCCTTTTTTAGCTTATCATATACAGGGTATTCTTAAGAGTTAAGCGTTATTCATTTCGTCTGCACGAATGTATACTTATCAAACGTGTTTTTTTGCTAAATCCTCACCAGTCATTTTTAGACAGCTTCATTTAATTGACGACGAACGCACATGGCAGGCGAGCACTATAAAGAAACGCTATATCGGAGATTGCAAAACTGTTCTACCTTCGAATGTAAAATCTACAATGAAAGTTTCTTACTTCCCTACACAAATCATCGTTGTTCTCCATTGGTACAGAATCTGAAATCATCTTTGGCAGACTTTGATAGCCAAAAGAGGCCACACATAAGCACCTAGGCATAAATAGGCAGCCAACTGGTTTATTTACATTCTTATGTACATACGCGGACCTTCAACCCGATAGGTGGTTCGGTCGAACAAGATGTAAGGTTGGACGTCTGTATGAACGACGGCACCTTGCAGGCGATGAAGGTCGCCGCGAAAGAAACGAGAACATTTCATCCAGGTTGGCCCTGCGACGCCGTTGAATCCAATAGAGTCTTATATCGGCGTGTGATTTTCTGGTAGAAGTGCCGAAAGAAGAAGAGAATGTTGTCTACGCTCGCGGCACTTGGACAGCCCTGCGCATGTAACCATTGTCGACACACCTCATGAAGAGCTTCGACAGTCGCCAGATGGTCCAGGTTTCTTCCTCTCTGGGGACGCCAGAAGACGCTTTCGCGCCCCTTCAGCCCTGCCCTGCAACGCATCACTACTTAGCAATAGGAAAATAAGCTTAAAGAAAGCGGACCTCCATAGTGAAGCCTCTACGTGTGGTACCACCATAGAGAAGCGAGTTTCTGAGTATTTCATAGCTCAGTATCAACGCACCGCGAAAACAACATTTTACCGGGATTCCATTAAACGGATACAGATTCTTATGAAACATACTTTGAACGAATTTTCAACGAATGAAGACCAAAGTGTCACTCTATTCCCAGATCAACGAATAAGGACCAAGTGTCACCATATTCCTGCATATTTTGTTGTAAAATGTTAAATAAAGGTGTTTTATACTCTAATAGGTGAACTAATTCGGTATACACTATGTCGCAACTACAAGCAGCACTCGTGCGTAAGCGTTGTGGGGACACTACACACCACGAGCCTACGCAGCCGCATTATGTTTAGTGAGAGAATTGCTATTATGGATATTGTGCCCAGAGTCGGTAATGTCTTGGTTTTATATGCAAACATATATTAGTAAAAATGCATCCACCAGTTTGTGCTTGATCATACACAGCCCTTGTGCACACGTTTACATAAAGACCAGTACAAATAAACAAGCAGTGTAACCAAACTCGGCTCCTGGCATCCTGAGAGTCGCGTCAAAGCAGTTATATCAATAGAAGAACTGGTGCGAATAGTCGCTTAGTGTGTGAAATTAAGATACCAGATGAAAGCGTGCAACACCTGAAGGAGGAAGGAAATATTTATAATGAAGCGAACGTACAGTCAGCACTTTTGCCTTGCTATAAACAAATATTTCTTGCAGGCCTCTCGCTCTCTCTCTGTTCCCGCACTTTATGACTTACACCGCACACATTCCTAAATCTTACTGGAAATTCTATTCCGGCGGCTTCCTGAACTAAGGAATCATATGGTATCCTTTTGGAATAGCTTTTTCTGCCGCCAAGAAATTTGCCCGTAGGTATGTATGGGAAAAAATTCTAAGTCTAATGTGTATATCGTTAACGTCTCGAATCGGTACTAATATAGCACTTGCAGTGTTCTCAATAAACGATGCTGTATATAGATTAAAAAAGCAAAACACCCGAATAAAAATATATATATACACATATATATATATAGAACAACATGATTGAAGAAGGAAAATCGTTGTATCTCACCTGTTTGGGAGGGCAGCAATCCGTTCATCGAGTATGATACGTTTCGTTTGCGCCCAGGTCGAGTCGATCAGGATAATGCGATCGAATGCGAATGGCACGTGCTTGCCCTGGCAGAGGGGGCACTCACGAAGATCTCCGCCTAGGCTGACACTCTCACGGCAGACCTCATCAAATTGCTTTTTAGCGGGAAATATTAGCAGTACCTTAAAGATGCCGAATAGAACGCATACTTTGACATTGATTATGAAAATAGATAGATAGGATCAACAGAATTTGGCCCAAAAATGCACGACTCAACAAGCAATGATTGAATACAATGACCATTATTATAGCCCTAAAATTAATGAAACGTAGGCTGTATGACTAGATAAAGTCTGAAGAAAGCACAATAACTCGCGTTCGGGTAATACAATATATATATATATATATATATATATATATATATTGTAAATTAGCTTTTTGTAGGAAGACATGGATCACTATGGTACCAAGGCGTATTTTTCTTTAGTTAATATTGTTATCCTCATTCACAGTTCGGTTCAGTTAATTTGCGTCTTCAACATATGTATAAGGACCGACTATACATGTAATCAACAAAATTGTCTACTGCTAAACCTGTTGTATACGTCTATATACAAAATGACTAAAGGTATCATCACTATGTACTAAAGGTAAACATCACTATGTACCAACAACACGTGTAAATCGTGCGGT
>QVRM01000831.1:0-61567 GCA_003439945.1 Dermanyssus gallinae
TTTTTTTTTTTTTTTTAACAATTCAAAGCTGATGTTTATTTGATTGATCTAGTTATATAACTTTTTATGTTAGCACTTTGGAGTGAACAATTGTCTCCGCGCGAACGTGTAGTCACGGGTTCTCTAACCCAGGGTTAGCCCAGTTCAACAAAGTGCCCCGAACAGATGCTGCGTTTCCTCGTTGAATGTCGAGAGACAGTCTCTGACGCAAAAACTCCGATGCTCTCGAGTCTCCCGTGGAAAGGTTAAGGTTTCTGCCCACGCGCTGAATCAACTTCAGTGTAAGCGGTCCTGGGCCTCCCATTGTTTCAAAAGCCAACGGACAAAATTGGTGCGGATAGCCAACGCCAGAGTATTTTCTACATTTGTTAGCCTCTGCTAACCTGGACGCATGACCTGCCTGGTCCGCCCCTGCACCGACCATCGAAGGGGCTAATGAGTCGGTTACAGTTGCGTCCCAAACAAGCATGCGGCCACGCTCAAAGGGGGTTAAAGTAAGGCCGTCAGGCCTTTTTCCCGTCGTCTCTGGATAGGCCCGGAGGTTCTAGTATACACGGAAAGCCAGCAGACCTCAATGCTCGACTGAAAGTATCATTTAGAGCCGAGTGACGTGCCCTTCGGCCTGCGCTTAAGGCGCATGACAAGCCATGATGGGCCAACGCGTCCACAAGGTTACCACAACGACATCGGTGAGGAACGACTAGGTCGACACCAAGCCGCAGTCCTGTGCTAATGCGTGTCGTCTCGTCATCCAAAAGAGTCCCTATTCGTGGACAGGGTAGGGCATGCAACCAAGCTCCAGCCCCTTCACTACTTACGGCTCGGAGCCTGGCTTTATCAGCCAAGGTGGGGGCTCTATCGATCAGGCTTGCTAATCGCTTTTCTTGCAAGGGGGCTGTCCAACTGCTCTGCTTATTCCTTTCAACGGGAGGGGAGTCGAATAAAGACGACAATCGGTCGGTCAACTCTTGTAGTTCTACGCTATAGGCTTCCCACCCATCGTTATCCAATAATACCCTAACCCTCTCCGCAGCCTGGGTCAGTGACGACACGATTGCAGGTCCTGCCGTTATGACCGCGTCGGGCACACCTAGGCCGCCTAAATAAACCGGGAGCATTACCTGTTCCCTTGCCTCAGCGGTCAGCTTAAGATTTAGTATGATCTCTAAAATGTCTAGGCTAAGTCCATTAAATGGCTGTAAGAGCTCTCGTGATAAAAACAGGTTGCAACCTCTAAGCAGGTGTGTTAACCTCGTGGCTGAAAAACAAGATCTAAGAAAGAACAAGCCGCAGTGAGCCCCCAATTGAGGTAGTCTGCCCGCCGCAAAGTCAAGTTTGTCTTTTCGACTGTCTAATGCCTTTGCAATGCCTTCCGCCAACAAGGGGACGCCTAGCAGCTCCAGGTTAACCTTGTCTACTACGCGGCAGCCCGGAAGTAAGTCAAAAAGGTTAGTTAAATCTAACGGCTCAACTTCGTTGTGAGTTGTGACATATACTTCACATTTGACCGGGTTCAATGTCAGATTGCTAATAGCACTAAATTCAATGACTTTCCGTATGTCGTCAAGTACGGTCGGGAGGTCCCCGCCCAGAACCCCGTCATCCAAGTACCAGGCATTAAGGGGGGACTGCAGTGAATCCACCAATTCCTTGCTACACAAGCAAAAAAGTGGGGGACCCAGGGGATCACCCTGCTGAAGACCTGTCTGCGATAGCATAGTGCTGTGGGGCATTACCAGGTGGGATGGTTCTGAACCATAGGCCAGGTTCGTCTGGTGAAACAGTACTGGTGCCCACGACTTGACGGCTCGAAGCAAATGGTCTCTCCGGACGCTGTTGAAAGCGTTTCGAAAGTCCAGCTTGACCATCACCGTTGGCACTTTGCGCGATTGCAAAAATGCACGAGCATGCACGAGCCAAGAGCTGCTGAAATAGTGTCCCTATTATCGTAGCAGCCGATTTTGGCCGCCAGTCTGCGAATGACTGAGGAACAAGCGATTGGACGTAATGAGCCATCTTTTTTTTTTAATGCAAACATCCTTGCCCCAAAGATGAGTGGTAAAAGACAAGACGGGGGCGAGCCCCATCTGAGTACGTCCACCACTTTAGCAATGGCGTCCGCTAGTCGACCGGCCGTGCTGCCCAGTGCACCAGACAACAAATCCTGCAACAGACGGGGTCGTATGAAGTCTAAGCCGGCAGCTGAACTTCTGCTAAATGTCTTCATTGCACTCAGTATCTCTTCACGTGAGGTTGAAGAAGGCAGTGTGACTGCCGGCGGTGTGGGCATGGAGAGATCCGTAGGCGCATCGGGATGTTTGGAGCGAAGAACTTCTGTATTTTCGTTGGCTGGCGCTAAAATATCCTGGGAGCTCACCAATCTGGCAGCACCGGAGATGTCGCCTTCTGAGAGCTTGACCTTCACTCGTCTGGGGAGGTCATTGTCGAGGTGTGCTATCACTTTGCGTCCTGATCCCTCGTGTGTCAGATCCCTGAGCCTTAATCCTGATGAAAAATCGCGTAGGTTCTTCCTGACCAGTACAGACAGGGATTGAGCATCCTTCCTGGCTCGAGGGAGTCGCAACACGACAGGAGCGAAGGAAAACAAGGAGTACCAGGCGAAGAGGTCGTTGTCCTTGGCGACATTTAGAAAGATCTTAGTAAGCTCCTCCGCAACAGTGGACCGCACGGATTTAGGTAAAATGCGTAGCAGTTTGGCATGACGCATGTTTGCCTGGATATCAATGAGTAGCGTGTTAACATCAAGGTCTTCTGCCAGAGCCTGGTGGGATGTGGACGGCCTGTTGACGGCATCGGCGTGTTTGACCGATATATGCCTGGCAAGACCCCTCCTCGTGAAGATACCTCTACACACAGGACATGTAGCCCTGTTGGGGTCACCGACAACAAAAGCATGATCGGCCTCCCTTCCGTTTGGGTTCTCGTTATCTGGCATTATGGTGCAAAGGCTTTGAGCTTCTCTGCGAGTGGAAGGAGAGCCAATAGAGGTTTCAGGGCTTCCGCAATCGTTTTCAAAGTTGCTGCCAGATCAGGACTGATACCCTCTAACATCCGAGCGACGTCTGTTAAGGCGCCTCCAACATCTCTGCGAGACGTCTTGCGGGTGTTTCTCTTTGTGTTGTGTTTAGCAGTATACCGCGGTCGAGCGTGACGACTCCTATATGTGTTGGTTCGCTTCCGCTTGAGCTTCGGTAGCGGTCGTGGGTTGGGAAGGAGCAGCTGCGGTGAGGAGCTTTCTTGTGTGGTAGAAATGCCCCTAAGGACTGCAGCGTACGAAGCCTTATCTTTGATGGAACCTCCGGGTTGTACATCTTTCACGATGGTGGCTGTGACATCAGGAGCCTCGGTAATCGATGCAGACGGATGCGATGCTTTAACTTGTTGTAGAACTCTCGCCTCCATAATGATCCTGTTCCGCTCGCGAAGGTAGGCCACACGCGGACAGGAAGGCGATCCGGCCACGTGGGGGCCACTACAGTAACACACCTCAACTGTTTTGTGCAATTTGAAGCCAGGTGATCTCCACCTCCACATTTTTTGCAGGCCTTCCGAAAAGTGCACCTGTCCGCTAGATGTCCACTCGTTGACAATTGTAGCACAACTTCGGTTGATCGGGCTCAAGAACGACGGAGTGGGTTTTGTATCCCAGGAAGACAGACACAGGCGGTCGACGGTCAAAGGTCAGGATCACCTTGCTGAGTGGGGTCTTGCCAGCGTGACCTGTCCGGAATAAACGTCGAACGTGCACCACACCATAATCTGCTAGTTCTTGACATATCTCGTCGTCTGTAAACGCAGCATCGACGCCTTGAATCCTCGCCTTGAATGAAGTTAGTGTTGGACAGGTTACCGTGACAGGTATCGACCCTATTGCAGAGAGCTGCGTTAGTTTCCTAGCCGCATCCTCTGTGTTGACCCACACAGAAATAGCGGCCTTATTGCTTGAGATCTTGCACTCAGGACAATTAGAATGAATAGCCTTGCATAATTGCAATAATGTACCGTCAGCGAACTCCTTGGAAGCTGAATCCTCTGTGGTTTTTTTCCGTATGACCACTTTGAAAGCGTTGAATTGACCGCTAGACGCCTCCATTCTTAGCTTGTCCAACTGACGCTGCTCACGAGACATAAGCTTCTGTTCACGCTTGACACCACTAGCGTAAACGATTCGTCGCGTTCATCGGATTCTACAGAGGAACCTTTTCTTCGCTTACACCCTGGTGTTACACCTCCGTCTGAGATTTCCGAAGTTTCGGCACCCGTGGTTGGATCAACTTGTGATACACCAGGCGATGCGCTACAAGCACTCTTCTCAGCCGGCTTCGAGACATCGGCTTGGGCAGCAATTGGTGTCTCTTTGGCGATTGCGCTCCTGAGTCTGGATATATCCAAACTACCAGGCGGCTTACTGCCGCTGGACTCGACCGGCATCGTCTTAGCTGTCCAAATGCCTTGGAACGAATGGACGCAGAAAAAAAACACAAAAAAAAAGATTGCCACTTTTGGGAGTTGAACCGGGGCCCAACAGCTGGCAGTCGATGACGCTACCACTAGGCTACGACGACTGCACAGGCTTCTCTGCTTCTAAGCCGTAGTGACCACCGCCCGCAAGTTAGGCACAAGCTTACGGCTAGCAATGACGTTAGCAAATCGAACACAGTTGTCAGAGAGCCCAGGAGGAGTCAGGACCCCCCTGACGAGTAACCAGAGTGCCTCCAGGCGTATGGTGTGCACTGTTCTGACACTTACTATGAAAAGTCTAGAAGATGCAATTATCACTACGAAAATCACAGTCAAGCCTCTCGTAATAGTTGATTTTACGGGAGCCAACACGAAACACGACCGCACTCCACCGCATTCGAACGGTGAAAAAAAGAATTGAGAGGAAATTGTTATGAAATTGACGAGTGCGTATGTAAATATTTTGGCGAGTGCAATATCGGACGTTACCACATACTCACTTGCTCGTTTATCGAAACATTGTCACTACAATCAAGTGTCAACGATATTCTTAGCCTACCAAATTAAATGTGAACGTTTGTACTATACTACCAATTCATGGTGAATAATCAAATCAACTAATATAAGTGAAGCGTGCTCTTTGCTAGCAGCGGACGGCACGAAACCGCTTCGTGTACCTGCTAGCGGGTTGCGGACCATTAGTGGACACAATCAGAGTCAGGCTTAGGTCACCTATTACAGGACCACTTCAGTTCAATTTTTGTTTAAAGTGGCAGAGACAGGTGACTTAGGCCTCGGCAGAGGTAGCGCAATTAGATGTGTATCTCGCCAGGTAACTTTAGGATCGGATGGCATGCACTAGCCGGCACGTGTACACAAGGTACATTATACAATTATACATGGCTATCATCACGTGGTAAGTTCGACCCACGGATTTCACCAAGTTGGCGACCAATGTAGTTGCCGGTTTCTGCTCGCTGATATGCGCTAAATACCATGCAGCGAGCTGTCAAACGCATCAGTGCTTCTGGCACTTTTTTGCGCGGTGAAACGGTCGATAAAACGTTCAAATTGTATATTATAAAGACTGTGTTGTAAATTGGCTCGTTTTTTTGTTGTTGTAAAAACGCAGTCAATCTGTTAGCAACTTATATAAAGGGCCACTCGATATTGACAGAATGTTCGATACTTCACTGATGATTACGCTAGCCTTTACAATAGCCACAACTCACTTTGTGTGTGAAATAACAAAAGTCTCACTCGAGTTGTGCTGACTGCATGTTTAAATACGTATTGTGTTTTGTCTACTTAATACTATGTTACTGCCCAACTTGTAGGTTGATTTTGTACAATTGTGCATCTACAGCTAAATGAATAGTTTTATGTGATATGGAACACAACTTGTTAAGTGCGCATAATACTAGTTTGTGCTGAACTATGAATCTACAATTGGGGGCAAAGCATTTATAGTAGAATATTTTAACTTAGGATGTTTACGTTATTTCATTAAATTTCTTCAATTTTTTTCAGTAGCACTTAAGCGTGTGTAAAGAACAGACATTTCAGTTTATGGAATATATGCGGAAATAAGGCGGACCATTATATAATAAAATAGCATTTGTTGCAGTCTCAGTGGAATCTGAAAATGACTAGTGTTTCTGAAGTCTGTCTGTCTAGAAATAAAGTGTAACCGCGCCTGCATGTGTTGGGATATTTTCTGTTCAAAACTTACTCGAATTGCGGAGCGATGCGTGCGTGCGTATTGAACCCAGAAATTCAACTTGAAGGCTAATTGTGTGTGGTTTGGATAAAGGATCCTTTGGAGATGAGTTCACTTTCAACTAACTACGGGCGCTTCTCGAACGAACCAGCTGGAAGGTGCGTGTGTCCATGTTGAGCTCAGTCGGGTGACGTCGGTAGTCGGAAATGGAAAGGGTAACAGGTGTTGTTTCGCCACCGCCGCCCGCAACTGCCGCCACTGGCGCCCGCCGCGCGCTTACTCAAACGGATTCGTTCTCGTCTTGGCCAGCGGCACAACCCGTACGACACTAGATATAGATAGACACACTGTTTCGCGTAGTTCACCTGTAGAATAGGTCATGTATAATTGGTTGCAGGTGATCCAACGATAGGTATTTTTAATGAAATATGACTTTGACATAAATTGTGACAGATTGCCTGTAAAAGAGCATGTCAATAAAACAACCTGATGATGATGATGATGATGATGATAGGTCAATCATAGGTGCGACGCCGAGCTCGCGCGTCGTGTCGAGTCGCGGCCACAAAAAAAGAAACTCAGCTGTTGTTACATACAATGAGAACATTTGCACATGTACATGATTGTCATTCTAGTATCTTAGTGGCTACTACAAGTCGTGCCTACAAAACACAAGACTCAAGAGTTGACGACGCATTCAGTCTTCAGCGTGTTCATGCAATGGCGCGCACGGTGGCTGCGCCTATCTACGATGTTCTTACATCTATCTTCTGTTAAAGTCGAAAGGGCTCTTCGCTGCCTAAAGTCGAATACTATACGGATAATGCCATAATAAGCGATATGTTTGTTAGGTAGTGGCCGGTAAACTACCGATAAGAAATTATAATAAGCGTTGACGGCGTTTTGCTTCAGGGCGTAGAAACTGTCGACCAGCTCTTTCGCCAAGAATAGCTAATCTAAAGATTTGCCACGGATGATTAAAAATACATCGATGACAACGCTCTTAACATAGTTTGGAATTTCAAACGCACACACTGTTCCCAACTTTCCTATTCTGTTACAAAGCAAGTTTTCAAATCTTGCTTGACACTAATGCGAGGTTTGTTTAGGTGTCTCATTATGCATCAATTTGTTTATATCTAAGTATTGGCAAGGAGTTTACTTATTGTTTTTAAAAAGCTGTGATCATGATCTGCTGATAAAGAGGATACGCCAATGTTGGAAGATCATATGTAAAGCACGTCTCTGCAGAATACGTTATAGAGAAGCCATTTTCCGCAGTAAAGATCGATGGCTGTGGACGTAAATATAACGCATGGCCAATAGATTGTTGCATGATAGTGAAAGGTAGGAACGACGCACCAGAGTATTATGTATCTGGGTTTGGCTTACATTCGAACGTAATATGCGGTACGATGCTGAGGAAGTGTCTACGTTTCTCGAGAGCGCCAACCAATAACTGACAAGTATTGCTTGCTCCGGCGCCCATTTATCCATTTAATTTTCTGGTAAAGTTGACCATTACTTAAATATGCAGTTGCCAGTACCATGATTGTATTATATGATAAAATAACTTTATCTTTAATATATATATATATATATATATATATATATATTTTTTTTTTTTTAATTCTTATGAGTAGTTTACATTTGAATATTGTCAATGAATAAGTTGCGCGCATATCTGGAGGGAGGTTGTTCCAATATGTGGCACCGAAGTTTGATATTGAGAAACGAGATTGGCTACATGAAGCTGCAGACAAGACGAGAAGTTTGTGTGTGTGTGTGTGATCTTCTTGTGTTTATGGTTGATTTCGACTGGGAAAGATTGAGCAGGTTGGGATCAAGCCCCATCACGATTCGTATGCGCTCAGTAACGACAGACGTCTCTATTTGCGGAGGGTAAGGCAGAATCGACATTTCTACATATCTTTAACGCATTGACATCCATATTGAATATCCCAATAATGTAACGAGGCCTACCACTACGAACAAGGACTACCACTACGAACGAGGCCTACCACAGCGTAGTAACAGAAGCCAACCGCAGCGTAATGACAGAATTGCCAGTCACTGAGACGCCAACACCAAAAGATGACGTCAGCAGGCCGACCAACCACCACCCAAGCCAACTCAAACGTCAAAGTAGGCAGTTGGAGATTCGTCACCAAGCACGGCGGCACCACCACCTCCACCATCATCATCAGCAGCAGCACGGAGAGGCGACACCACAACCGTCCGAGCACATTGTTGTCAAACGTGCATCTCGCCTCCCCATTGTGAATCGGCAACAGCCATCACAGCATCGAGACCAGCATAGACCGACAACTCGATTCACAACCAGCCAGCTGTGTGCATACGACCACATGACACGTGCACCATCGTGCACCACGGACCGCGCCACATCCAGAGTATCGGCATCATCATCATCATCACCACCACCATGAACAACGTGCACCGCCGAGAGAAGTGTGTAACCCGACCAGTCAACGACGTGATAGATTCGAGTCAACCTTTTAACATTATTACTATACGAACGCTACGGCGTCACTGGAGCCAATAAAAAGCCCGGGAGAAGGATGCTCACAACGCATTCTCCGTCCGGTAACTTTGCGATTCAGACCTTACGCTGTGTGTTTTCACTCATTGTTCCGAGTCTCTCGTGTGGTAGTCGCCGCCCGGCTGAGCTACCATCCCCAGTGACTTAGCGTAACAACAACATCGTTACAATATTACCCGCAAGCCTTCTTTTGTAGGCGATGTAACGGACATAAAATACGCATGTAAGTAATTCCAAATATTGGAGCTCCGTAGATCAGATAACTATGGACGTACGCGTAATACGTAGCGAAAATACAGTCACGGGACAGAATATTACGGCTCAGGACCGGGACAGCGATGATCCCAACAACTTTCTTGCGAATGTGATCTGAATGGCCTTCAAACGATAACCTGGAATCCAAAACAACGCCTAAAAATGCTATCTTATTGATCATACCAAGAATGCGATTTCCGCATTGAAACGCCTCACGGTTAAAACTTAGGACGCCTCTAGGCGATAAGCACTGGATAGCACCGGTCTTCAACCAATTTATGGACAACTCATCGGTTCTAATCCAATATGACAGTCGATTAAGGTCTTCCTTAATTATCTTCTCTACTTTTTGTGGGGAATCGCCGACAAAGAGTGCTGTAGTTCTATCAGCAAATAAGGCCAATCGACCATGGATTGGTACTTCAAATATATCGTTAATAAATATGTTGAACAAGAGTTGCCACCAATACTCTCTTGAGCCACTCCAACTGATATGTTCTCTACATCTGAAAACTTCTGCCCGATCTGTACCATTTGTTATATCTCTGGCATAAAAGAACCTACCCACGATTGGATACGCTTGTCAGCTCCATAGACTTCTAGTTTGTTAATTAAATTATTGATGTCAACGGTATCCTGCGCCTTTCTTAAATCTACAATAATGACAGTAACCGTTGTTTCTGTTCTTTAGACTTTGACGGACGTCATCTACAAAACTCATAACAAGTAAGGTAGTGACATTTTAGGGCGGAATCCGAACAATCGGCAAGTGAGTACAGTGTATTGTTCAAGATGAATCTGAGCTGTTTGAATGCGCATTTCTCAAATATCACTGAGCTTGGAGCCGGTGTGCTAACAGGGCGGTAGTTTTCTTTTGATATAACTTGAGCGCTTTGGGAGATTTATATTCCGCGGTTGGTAATATGATCAGATATGGTCAAATTGATCAGATGTGGTAGACAACACCAGCAATCATACAGCGCCAACAACAACGAGGAAAGCTATGACAGGAGTAATCCGAGCACTCTTGCGGCTGGTGTTGACCAGTGTAATCGCCAGCAAAGAAACAAGTTTTTCACAGCATCCGGGAAAACTTCGACGGAGCAATAGACATGACAGAGGAGCAAAGGAACTGCAACACCGGATACAAAGAACTAACAACAACAGGATAACGGAGGGAGACGGGGAAGCACGTTTGCAACAACGGCATGCGGTTGAATACCAAATACCGCACGGGAGTTATGGTGGGAGAGGGAGATGGGGGAGCAGAGATTGCTGGGTCCGCGGGAAATGCGAATGGAGGACTCAAATCCGATCCACAGCAATATCGTCATTTCACTCAAAATTGGATATATAAATAGACGAAAACAAGAAAAATGGGAGATGCTATACACAATAATAAAATAGATTAGTCTGGATGTGCTAACGGTGACTGAGACACACTTGCTTCAAGTAGAAACTTCACCGTTACGTAAAGATGTGGGACGGATAGATGAAAACAGAAAAGTGTCACAAAACAGATTGAGAGAAGTTGGAGTACTGATAGGAAAAAGTCACCATGTAGGGGTTGTTGAGGCACGTGAAGGAAGTGACCTAATAGAAGTCAGACGAAATAGGAAAAGAGCCAGGCTGCCTAAGTGTTGTAGTTGGATACCGCCCAGCAATACAGAAAAGAAAAACAACATATTCTATGAAACCATTAGGACGCTTGTTAAAGAGGACATAAAGACCATAACTATGGGGGATTTCAATGCGCATCTATTTTACCTTGATAAAGATGCCGATGCTGCCGGTAGAAATTTAGAAAACTTATGTAGCAAAGCAAGCCTAAAGAATATGAACCTAAGTATGAAATAAGTAGGAACGTACACGTATACAGAAGCAAAAAAGAAGTCGACCCTCAACAACGTGCTGGCTAACCAAAGAGCAAAAAACTGAATTGTAAACACGTGTATTGACAAAGTTATGAACTTAATGATTCAGAAAACACAACAAACAATAACGCAGGAAAAGATTATACGTTTCTGAGAATACATAAAGCAGCAGAATGAAATAGCTGGTAGAAAGAGGAGAGGAAAAAAAATACCCACAACAAGAGATAAATGAGATAATAAAGACTATGTTTGAGGCTAAACGATATGAACTACAAAATTAACAAACACATGTAAGAAGAGCGGATATTGGCTGGCGCACAACTAAAAAACAGGTCGAACAGGTTATTAGGTCAAAAAACGACAAAACTGCATGTTGAGAGGATGGGGTATCGCTAAAATTGAATAAGAATATTGGTACGCCAATGTACGCATACCTGGTAGGTGAGTTCAACAAGATCCCTTCTGATCCCTTAAAACGGTTAACAGGAAAAATTGCCTTCAGACCAAGCCAGGGATGGAAAACACAAAATTGTCCAATCGAAGACCAATAACGGTAACAAGCATTGCATACAGGATATTTGCTGCCATCCTTAGGGACAGGCGAGGTGGAAGAGATAAAACAAATAAAACTAAGGCAGAATGGTTTTAGAATAGGCCGAGAAAAAAAATGATTTTTTTAGAAGACTTTCTTGAAAATGCGGAACGCACACACGGTCATCACTGCAGGATTGCCCTCAGCTGCAAGTGTTGGCCGGTAGTGTGGGTCTCCAACCCACTAAAATGCAGTCATGTCCTCCCCCCCCCCCAGCAGGGAAGTGCTGTTAGCATTACTACAAACTACTGAAGGGGGGGGTGTAATAGCCCGGTTTACTGGTCTCGCCGTGCCCCCGTAGCCAGAGAGGGCGTCCACATGCGCATGCGGTTAACCCACTCTTTCTCGGTTAAAACACTTCTAATTATTATGGTTTATTAACACCCAGGTTGGGTAAAATTATAAACATATACATCAGACACAACTAGTGCTTCCTTCACGTCATTGGGTCTTCTCTCATCTTGCTAGCTCAGCTATTGACTGAACTGCAGGACCTGCTGCGGCGTGGTATCTATCGCACTGGGCAGAGCACCTCGTGCACTTGCAACACTCCTGAGGATCGTGGAATTCTTCCGCGCTACATAACACGTGATGAAACCCGTGGGCTGCAAACGCCGTAGTTAAATGTCTGCCCCTATATCCCGCTGCTCGCCAGGCCGTGCTTGTCATCGCTACCGAATTATATATTCCTAAATCGATTCCCTTCAATTTTTCCGTCCACTTCAAAGTATAAGCCTCAAACGCTTTCGTCCTAGGTAAACCCCATCGAAGCTGTAATTCTTGTGGCATTAAACTCCCCCCTCTAAGATATCAACTATTCTATTCTTACTTGAATTCTATTCTTACTTAAACCCAAAACCCGTTTCATAAAAAAAACTGGTTCTATCTAGTAACTGCAGTTCTGCTTCTCCCATTTTTTCCCATATAAGTAATATACTGAGTGTTGCTATTGGTTCTATTTTAATTTTGAAAAGAGCGGAGGCGGTATGTATTGACAACATTTGCGGGCTCTTAATTGCTGCTGCCGCTCGGATTGCTTTTCCCACTCTGCTTTCTATATGTCTTCGGAAACTGCTACCATTCGACGTTATAGTGACACCCAGATAAGTAAACTTATTTACAAATTGTACTACATTGCCCCTAGCTTGAATAACGTCGTTTTTTCCTAATCGACCCCCTCGTCGAAACTTAACTGCTACTGTCTTTTGCCAGTTTATGCTAAGCCCCATCTCGTCCATATAATCAATTATTCGTTCCAGTCCCTGTTTACACTTCTAATGTGGGGGAACAGAGGATAGCCTTTTCGTACTAACGGAAAGTATATAAAGAGCCAGATCTAGAAAACGGGCTCGCAACATTCCTAGATATCCAACGAGCCTACGATACGGTCGATAGAAATACTCTTTAAAACAAGATGAAAGAAGGTGGATTAGGACTGGAATGGGTCAGTATATTTAAAGAAATATATCACAGGAGCTATATCTTCGCAAGAATCGTGTCAAACACATCTAGGTTCTACAGATTAAAGAAAAATTACATTTCATTTAGTTTTTTTTGGTCCTCCTTTAACATTATCGTATTTATTTAGGAATCGTATCGTATTTATATATACATGTGAATGTTTAAGTCCACGGCGCCGATGGTTCACTCCTCATCTATCACTCGTGTCCGAGTGGGAGTCTTGCCCGACCCCTGACGCAAAGACGCGGGTCCATCCAGTCTTTCATAGTTCCGAGGACCGAAATCGCGTTACCTCTCTGAATCTCTAGGGAAAGCCTTTGGCAGAAGAAAGTGCCCTTTTGTCCATCGTAGCCTGCTGTAAAGCCTCGCCAACCTGGGAAATTAGCGTTGTTTTTTTATTTAGTTAGAACTATTTCGACTCACCGGGGTCTCGTTAGTGAGCTGGTTTGTGGCTTTGTGGGGACATGGTACCCTCGACAGAGGCGGGTATCTATTGCCGTAGAGCGTCCTGGTACTTCGTTGCTTTACGTAGTACTTGTACGACCATACGCCTTGCAGATAATCTGCTTTTGTCTTTGTCTGCCTAGTGGTGTGTTGCCCCGTCGACCGTTGTAGCCCAACGCACCTCAGTGCACTCATAAGTGTCCTCTTTTCACATACATTTCCAAAAACACTTTCACACTTCATGCTCTGTACACAAGGCCGTTTTCGTCGCAACTCGAGTCGGAGACCTTTTCAAACTAAAACTTGCGTTTTCCCGTGTTTTCCCGTGAGCTCCGCTTGTGTGCCACCGCTCAGATCGAAACCGAAATCACTAACTAATATTGATAACCAATCCATCAGACGAACACGCCGTTTAAAACGTCGGGCCGGCTCTATAGTCTGTCGAAGTCTTCTCGTTCCTGAACTCAAATTAACATGTTAAGAGCGACCTGTGACCCGCGAATGTGGAAAACACCTGTTTATAGCCAGTAATTAACAACATTGAATGTACATGCATTTATACACTGTCTTACATGTACCGGGAGCACCGTGAAACAGCTCAGGCAGAACAAACGGTAAAAATATTTAAAACAGTAGCAGTATTGCAGACGCGCAACTAAGACGGCAGCGTTTGGTTTCGTAAGATGTTCTTTGTTTTAAAATTACTCACTTTGAAGTAATTTGTATAGCATCATTTAACTCATATGGCAATCACTTACATGTTTTTGGCTATACATAGTTGTCTAAATTCTAAGGATCTGTAAACCTCTGTACAAATGTAAACCACTCATGAGAATAATAAAACCTATCTATCTTTTTTTGTGACTGCCGCCGTCGTTACAGACTTAAACTTGTTCTAATGACGGCGGCCTTTCTTGTACTTTCGGCTGACTTGGCCAGCAGGTTGGTTAGCTTGCAACCTGTAAATGAGCTCATTGCAGATAAAACGTTATGAATACACATGTGGCTATATTGTCGCATAATATAGCTAAAGGAAATAGCTAAAACAGACGAGACCGGTTGTTTAATTTCTGGGAACGAAATTAGGTTTGCCTTTTTCTTCCAGAGCCTTAATTAAATTGCGTAATACTGCCCCAGATACACAGAGAGGTTTTGCTCGTTGCTCACCTGGGAGCTAGGTAATCGTCGGTGCCACATTTTGTCATCCAAACTCCGCGTGTTTGTAAAAAAAAATTAATATCTTGGTTGTATGATTTTTTTCCTTAGTGCTGTAGTAATTGCAATGTGCTATAAATTTATTTAAAATAAAAAGAAATACCTAATTTTAGTTTTACCTTCAATTGATATATAAATATAATCGAAAAAATATATATATAGAAAGAGAGAGGAATAGATCACATCAATATCTAGTATGAATGAGTGTCTACAAAGTTTATTCATAATGAGCAACCACACTTGAAGTCCTCAGTTTTGGTCATGAGTTATCTCCCGTAAGTAGCGATTATTCCACTTTAAGTCTTAACAATGCCACTGCCGCATCCAAAGATAACATCTGTGGGCTCCTCATCGCAGCTAAAGTCCAAATAGGTTAACTTGTTTACACATGCAATCATGCTTTCCTATACTTCTGGTGAATGATATATACTACATTGTTTTTATCCACCGTTTTTTCACAATCTAGCCACCATCGTTTTCTCCCGATTAGAAATTTACCCTAGTTCATTCATTAACCTAGACATCTTCACCATCGCCTGTCTAATCATTTGTAAACCATGCATATGCTTTCCGCACAAATAAAAGTATCATGCGTCTATTATTCAAACTCTGGGCTATTCTCTTGAGCAGTTTTTCAAAATCAGCTCATGCAGGTCTTCAAGCAAAACGGAAAATAACAGAAGACTAGGGTCGCCGCCCTGGGCCACCCCGGTGTGTGTTTCACCATTCCAGTTCCTTAAAATGTTTACTAATAAGTGCCAACGTGATCTTGGAACATCTTTCTTAGTTAGCTTCTGCAAAATCTTGTGCGTATGAGCCTAAAAAGATTCGCGAATGTGCCTAGTTTGAAATGCATCCGTAACGTTTGAATCGGTGGCTTTGTTATGGTTGCATCCCGTTTACAGGGCAAGCCTTCGCAGCGAAGCCGAGCAAGCAATGAAGAGCATCGACCTGTGTTTTTCGTGAAGAGCAAATAATCTTGCGTCGAATATCAACGACTTAAGGGAGGGAGAGGGGCCCCACAGGAGAACATCCACGATTTTTGAAAATGCAAAACCTATGCCTTAAATGGGGGGAGGGGGGAGATGTCAACTAATCGCTGAGGTCTAATCAAGTCTAGCTATATGGCAGAGCTATTAGGGAATGTCCTGATGACCGCGTGAATGTTCGCTTTGGATGTGATAAAAAGCCTGTTCTAGATATTCAGGAACTGACAGATGGTTCTCCCACAAAGCATCTATGCAGTCAGGGCCGACTGTGATGAATTTGTTGATATTCTAAGATGGCGGCATCAGGTAGGTCTTCTTCGGAAAGTGTAATGATTCACTGGTGCACAATATTGACCTTGAATGGTTGAGAGGCGCGATGCTATAAAGAGTCTCACACACACACATGAAGAACAGTCATATCTATATTTTTGCAAACAACGAATAAAAACGATAACACGTCATAGGCCTTTCGATTGGCAAGCGGATTGATTTGAGACAGAAACCTGCGACCAACTGAGCGACACACGACAACATGAAGAAACGTTCGATTTCATTACTGTCTCCTTTATTACCATTTTGCTTCTATTCTTATAACAGCGTATCTTGTATTTTAACGTTTTACAAAGCATCCCTGACAAACACACTCACACGCCCTGATCGGTAATTGCTCGCCAAGAGAAAATATTTGAGAAGTATTTGTTACATATAAAACGACAGCGTATATATCTGCTAGATGAAGGTGGATACGGAGCCTATTGTGTAATTTGTTCACCGGTCTGCCTCGTTGTTGGTACAACATTGGGATATCAACTAGAGTATCCGATCAATGGCGTAGATCAGAAAAAATGGCGGACGGCATCGATCGAGAAATAGCTTTAGAATCGTACGAATTGAGATTGTCAGATATTACACACTTCCAACATCGCAATCGAAATCGAAACCGAGCAAAATGGCTTAGTGGCAAAGCCTTTGCCTTGCATTCGGGAGGACTGGATTCGCGACCCGGACCGGCCACTCTTATGTTGGTTTGCATGGTTTCCAATTTAGACAAGGTAAATGCCGGTGTGGATTAAATTTAGCCATGACATAAAAAAAAATCGTACACGGGCAATTGCCTTACGGAAAATCTTATGTTAAATATGTAATAAAACGCCGGCATTGTCGCATTAACTCCCAAGAAACTATTGTTCGTACATACCCACAATTCAACTCTAGCAGTACTATTCTCAATTTAAAAGCAGAGGCTTTTGTCTCTTGATATCAAAGTAAGCTTGCGGGCACACCAGGCTAACGCTATTTTAATGTCTGTTCGTCACAGCTTATAGGCCACAGACCCTCGTCTTTGTACAATAATGAAGAATAGAACTCTACATAAAATTGGATTGCTTGAGAATTATGAACGCAGGATACGGTTACAAACCACAGGAACAGACCACGCTAGTTGGGTGATGTGTTCCCGGCCTCTTGACATTGACTCTCCAAAACGGGAAAATCCACATGTTTAATTGATAAATAGGCATATATATATACATATCCTAGAGGGGGGACCTTAATGACCCAGGAACTACAACTTCGATGGGGTTTACCTAGGACGAGAGCGTTTGAGGCCTATACTATTGTGACGAAGTTTCACTTCCTCTGGCCAGTACGACGATAGACCAGCCACCCACAACACCGTATGTGCATAACGGCGCAATTCAAATCTACTTCAACGGACCACGACCAGCGGCCACAGCGTCCAACGTTCACCGACCGACACATATCTCAACCAACCACAGCCTTTCGCGCCAAAACACCAACGAGATCCGCCGTCCAAAACGATCATCGGTCGACACCTGGAGAGGGTCGACCTATGATCGGCAATCTAAGTCAGACCTAAATTAACCTGTATTCGTATACGAAACAAACACAAACCACTGTAAATTTCGACCGATATGAGAGCGGGTTCTGAGACTCTTTTGGGTGTCAGCACGCCGCGGTGTCTTGTGAGTCAATAAATAGACCGAGCAACCTGGCTTAAAACACACTCGTTGCTCGGTCATGCACTAGACCATATGCTACGCTTTGTCATTCTTCGTTCCTGAGTTCCTCGTGCTGCAGTACCTGTCCGGCTGAGTCTACATCCCCCGAGCTGACCAGCGTAACACAACAACGTTACACTATGAAGTGGACGGAAAAATGAAAGGAAATTGATTTAGGAATGTATACTACGGTAGCGATGACAAGCACGGCCTGGCGAGCAGCCGGATATAAGAACAGACATTTAACTACCGTGTTTGCAGCCCAGGGGTTTCATCACGTGTTATACAGCACGGAAGAATTCTACGATCCTCAGGAGTGTTGCAGGTGCACGAGGAGCTCTGGCTAAACCATATATATATATATATATATATATATATAAGAGTAAAGGAAGCTATGAGATGCACACGTCAGGCGCTATTTGATTGTTAATCTTAACTCAACTTCTCAGCATAATTACAATATAAGCATATCGTGGGTTGGAGAGTCTCCGTTCATTCTTGGCCCATCGGAGGACGCAATCAACAACGATCTGCACCGGCCAGCATATGTGATCAATGCTGCAAAATATATCTAGGTTGTTAGCGTCGAGCCTGCACGTTACTTCGTCGAGGTGGAATGCGGGTTTAGTGGGTTCATGTGAGTTCCCCACCCCAGTTGTCAGTTGCTAGTGACTCATGTGCACTATGCTTTCCTGAAATTTCGTATAACAACACGGCAGGATTGGGTGCAGAGATGGGTGCTTAACTTTCACAGCAAACTACCGATCACAAAGATACACCTGGACACAAAAGCATTTCAAAGCACGGTGGCGTGGCCAAAATTGTCCACGGTGTCAGAAGCTGAAGTCAACATAGATGCGGTGTAAATTATACAGCGACAAAGCCGGCAGCATTATTATAGCAACCGAGCAAGCACCTAGTGGATGACGACCAACAGAACAACAACAACAACGACAACGACAACGACGACGACAACAACAACAACAACAACATCGACCCGTTCAGCCACATGCTAACGACATCGATCCACGTTCACCACCGCCTTCCCACGACCACAGCATCCGTATCATCACCATCGTCATCATTATCAGATCTACAGGCCCGTCCGGCGGCAGCAGCATTACACACGGGATACAAGCGCGCTCGAATCGATCACTGCTGATGCTGCTGCGAGTTCGCTAGTCTCTCGCTCAAACGACACACGTGCTCTGCTAGCTTCGCGCCGCCAGCGACGATTGCTTCATCTATTCTCATGCATCCTTATATATAGGACCTGTGGATCATCATATTAGCTTGAGCCACCTCCCCGTTATCAATGAACATCGTGGTTTGTTTAATTTGTTATTGATAAGTAACCTACGAATTGCTCTCGGCACTTCCCGAGCTTTTGCCAGCTCTTCAACGATCTTCTTCCTTGGTGATATGTCAAACGCTGCCTTCAAATCCACAAACGCAGTATATTAGACAGCTCCTCGGCTTAGACTGCGTATTCCAGATTACCCTTAATAGCATGCCAATTTTTGTGTGAGCTGATCTTCCGTTCCTAAATCCGTGCTTCTCCTTCTGTATTACCCTCTCTCCTCTAAAAAAAAACACCCCAGTCTCCTAGCTATTATTGCTGAGAATATCTTGTACGGGCAGCTTTTCAGTGCTATTGCTCTCCAAACCACTGGTTCCGTATCTACTCATTTTTCCTTTTCGAATGCATTTTAAGGCCGCTTTTGCCAAGCCTGTGGAAGTTCCCCGTGTTTAAGCATTCCTTGAATAGGACTTGCCAGCATAGTGCCAGAATCAGGGTGTCTTTCATATGTTAATCCCTTATTAAATCCTCCCCGTGTGCCTTTCCCCGTGGTGCTCTGTCTATTGCTTCTATCACTTCCCTGGGTGAGAATGCCTTAATTATCCAGACTCTCGTTTCCTCCGTTGTCTGTTCCCACGGCCTTCGTATTCTAGCGGCGCTTTCAAAGTTGTGTCCGACCCGGCCAATATCTTTCTGAAATGTTTAACGAGTATGGTAGTATGTTTATTGGTAAAATGTTTTCACTTTTTCAATAGTTTATTATTTGTTTAATCTTAATTATCAATACTCAACGTGCTCTTCTGTAGTGTGTAATATTGGGGGCACGATAAGCCTAGAAATGGGAGACGCCCTGTACCGACGGAGCTATGGGGAACCGTCTGAGATTTTTCTACGAACCATAATGAAACCATGCCCATGTTGATTTTTCTTAATGGAAACAAGTAACATTGGCAAGAGGTTGGACTTGCACAAAACGATCGTGTCGCATAATCAATTATCGAGGCGTAATTATAGGCTTGAGACAACACGTAGCAATTTTCAGTGTTAGTATCCTTCCCTCATAGTTTGCGCGTAGTTCCATATAAATAGAAATGAATGTAAAATACCTCGGGGTAATCTTCGACACTCCAGGTCACACACTGCTACAGTGCTCGGCCTGGGAGGCTGCGCGGTTAAGGGCAAGCAGACTCGTCCGAGGGAAATGGGCCAGGGAGGGAGACCCACACCACGAGGTCAGCGACCCACCTCGGTCCAGCTTAATAAAGTTTACAGAATACATTGTCTCCAGTGAGCAGGCCTGGAAACTGGGAGCAGCGACGGCAAAAGAAGTCCTCCATGAGAAACATGAAAAGTGCAAAGAAAGACAGGCACAACTGCGGCTTCAACCTGTAAGCATCCATGGAGAAGTGCAGCTCGAAGAAAACGGGCTTGCCGGTGTTAGACAAGTGCTGGATCCTCTGGGCGACCCCAGCCAATTGATCTGAAAGGGCGCTCGCCACTTCTCCTGATAGTCCATAGTACTGTTTTTATGAAGATCTGGGCTATCAGAGAGAGTGAAGCTTAAGGGGGGAGGTGCGTTTAGTGGGTATGGGTCTCAACGGAGTAACATCCAACCGTTGGGGTCGAGTCCCACACTGCTAGAGATAGAGACTCGTAGCGATAGTGCGTAACTGCATTTAATACCTCCTCCACAAAAAAAAAAAAAATCCTCGACACTGGATTAACCGGAACAAAACCGATGTATGAAACATGGTCTTAAAAACGCCCTTAATCTGGCACGTACCTAGCCAAGATGCTGCTATGGGATCTGCTTGCAAGAGGCAGGTCTTCTTGGCATAGTCAGATTCACATATGCCTGACTATGGCAGGAGGTGCCAGCATTAGTACTTGGCACGAAGATCTTGAAGCGTGACTGGACTCTTGCAAAAAACGGATGTACTGCACGTGGCCAAGATGTGCCTGATCTAATTATAGAGACGAATTCTGCTGCAAGCTGGTGCTGCTTCAAGGACAACTTCTGCCTTCACGCATCGATTGATTATAAAAACGGACGCTCTTAACTGTCCTAGTATCAACAGTAAGGCTCCATGAGTAAAATTCATCGGAAAACTTGGCCCTGAAGGAGCATGCGGAAAGCTCGGCCCTGCAACAAAAAGATTAAAATTTGCAAACAATACATCAAAAACCTAGGATCGTATTATTCCACATTTTCTTTTCGAATAGAAGAGGTGTCGACGTTTGGCGAGATTTAAAGGGATCTTTCTCACTTACTTACTCTTCATCAACATTTAGACGTTTAGTATACTTTGTTTTGGGCGAGCGGGAAAAATGCTTTGACGCGCACACGAAGCGGGTAGTGTGGGACTCGATGCGGATGCTGTTGGCATAATACCCACCTAAATGGCCTCAGGAGGAGACGAGTAGCTGAAACCGTTCTTTACTTCTAATTCAACCTCTTCTCTACGAACAATAGGAGAAGCTGCTACGATACGACCTCATTAAAACGTTTAAGCTCTGCTGAAATTTAGCAAACAATATATTACAAGTCATATTTTATTAGTTTATTGTAACCTAAATCCAAAAAATAATTTTATAGAGATACTACGTGCCTGTTGAGATCAATTCAGTCGTGACTCCTAGTACCAGTCGGGTTATAATAATAATAGTCCTTAGACTAGTCTTCAAAGTTTACAGAGTCTTGCTCGAGCATCCATTTAGCCGACTCTATGTCGTCGGCATTCCATATAAGGTTAACTGTTTCCTGAAAGGCAGCTCTGTTCGTTTTGTCCATGAGTTCGTCGAGTAGCTCATCCAGCGCTTCGGCGGCCTCTTCGCTTCGGCCGGATTGCAGCAAATAGTCGGTCCGTCCAGCAAGGTCATGATAGGCGCTCTCCGACAAGTACCAGGTAATATGGTCGGCCGTCTCACCTAGCGGCTGTTGAAGAAGTCGGTGTACATTTCTAGCAGACGTTATTATTGACTCTAGCTGTGCAAAGACGTGCATGCGATCAAGTCGCGGCATTACGACATGGGTCTCATTGTTGTACACCCAAGGGTCGTCGTTGTGCCTCAGTAATACCGGTTTCACGAAAAGATCTGACGCAGTTGAGTGCCTAGAAAGCATCAAATGAAATTTCGTCTAATGAAAACAATAGCAAGAATAACTAATACAGAGCTTCGATTGACATATATACATAAATACACATGGCATCCCTTTATACGCGTGCCGGCCAACCACAGGTAGCACGGGCAGCGCAGAGGCCAGGCTATCTACAGCGCCCGGATCAAGGTGCACAACAGAGACCTGAAGAAGAAAGACGAGGTGCGCCTGAAGATCAACACGAAAACAACTGCGCGCCGTGTGAAGGACGTCCACGGCGGATGAGACGCGCACCGAGCCGTCTACGGGAGATCGTGGGTGAAGATGGGGCCGAATTCGAAACAAGCCGGTGAAGGGGAGGAGAATGTCGGATAGCAGCGTCCGTTAAGCTGCGCGGGTATATACATATATCGTCTGTTGGTGGCAATGCTGAAGCAAACTAAATACATGGCGCCAAATAGAAGATGCCGCCACCCTACTAGCGAAGACGCGGGAAGTCACTAAATGCGCGGGCACTCTTTGAGTATATAAGGAGGCATGAGAATAAATGAATCAGTAGTCGTTGGTGCGAGCCAGGCAGAGGACGTGTGTTGTTTGAGCGAAAGACTAGCGAACTCGTAACGGTCCCGTCCGGCCGTTAGGGTGGTGGATACTACAATATATACATAAATACACATGGCATCCCTTTATATCAGAGGCGCTTAGAGCGCCAGCATAAGCGGACATGTTCTTCTTGGGTTTGCTCAACAATCCTTGTGACAGTATGGTCGCATCTATGTCAAATATATTCACAGACAAATGCGGCTATATCGAAGCCTGCGCCGATTATGATGACTCACATTTAGTCAACTCTAATCTTTGTTTTTCTATGGATAACGCATAATTAAATTGTGCTTACAACTTCTCTTGAGTGAATGTCGTAAATTTTAAATCAAAGCTGAACGGTATAGTTTATATTCCCGGCTTGATTACGCCTCGATATTTGCCTTAAGGAATGGCCACACAGAACCCGTTTGGACTTAGCGTGCAAACATTGTGGCAGTTGCATCAGAAGATCGATTCACACCGTCAAAGAAACGTTTTAGTGATGAATGTTTATTTCGCAGTAATTCGGCATTACAAGATGGCATATACACCATGTAAAATGTGAACACTTCAGCGACCAGCAGCTTTTCGTATTTAGCCGTAGTACCCGTCCGGCTGAGTCTGCATTCTCCAATTAACTTATCTTTAAAAAAAAAAACAACAAAAAAGTTACATTATGTATGTCGACATCGCGTCTAATTTTGAAAACAATGTCGTCTCTCCTATTGTTACCAATAAGTCACTGAAATGTGGCAGTGGAAATTCCGCCTCTCACCTTAAACATTTTTCGGGCTGACTCTCATCCAGCATTTAAAGTCTACGGAATCGCCTTCCATTGCTTCGTAAGACGGACCCCCCTAAATACAAATGTGCAACGGCGGGGATCGAACCTGTGCACCTATGTGTCTCCTCCGGTCGCAAGGCGCCGGGCTCGACTATGGCCAATGTATATTCAAATTGGCTCACTCTACACTCTTCATAAAAAGTTTCCTTGACGGATAGATTTTGAATAGATACAAACAATAATTAAAAAAAACAGCAAATGCCACAATGTTTGCATCACTTTAAGCCCTAACGGTCTAAGATTTAGCGGGTCCTGTGTGGCCATTCCTTGCGGTAGACATCGAGTACACAATCTAGCCTAGAATATAGGCACTACTGTCCACCTTTGTTTTTAAGGAGAAATTATAAAGATTCGCTCCAGAGAGGTTGTAATAACTGGAAAATGAAATTATGCGTCCTTAAACAAATTAAAAAATAATAATAATTAAGCGAAAATACGTTCAGCAACAGAAACCGACATGTTATTAAAAAAAAGAAGCATTTCTCGTTAACTTACTTTTGTTCGACAATGAGAATGCTAAGAAGAACGTTGATGAGGTCACACTGCGAAACTTCAGCGCAGTGTACCCAGTACTTCAGGATGCATACGAAGAAAAGCCTACGCGACCTCAGTTCAGTAAACAACGATTTTCGGACGGCTGTCGCATAAAAGGGCAAAACACAATTTAAATTTTGGCATTAAAGACATTTTGTATTGCACATGTGGATTGCTGGAATAGAAATCTTACAAAGCTGACACTAACTAACAAATTGACAATTTAGACAATAGTAGGAGCTTCAAAGCATGATCGTTTTAAACCAGTCACTTCTCTGGTAGAATAATTTCGTAGTGAAAGCGAAACATATATTAGTAAGAAAGGTTGCTTTTGTGGGAATACGGAAAATATAATATTAAAACATACTTAGACTTAGGAGAAAGCAGACCGCTCTCTGTTTCTCGGTCAACAAATTAACCTCGGGAAGAGTTGGGACTTCCAGCGGCTCCCTGCGATCCTCAGGGTCCCAGAGCTGACACAGACTAGACACAAAGCACATCTTCCAATCTATGATCGACTCGATCGATCTCTACAGTGGGATCGAAACAACAAAATTAAATGCATGTACTTTATATATATGGGTCGTTTCGGTAAGTAAAGTTGATTTTGTCTGGCTTAAACCTTTCCACATCTTAGGATGGATTAAAAATCAAAACCGACCGTGACTGATGTGTCAGTATTATTCACCAACAAACGTAGAACGCATGCATTTTTCTATAACACAACTGGCCTCTTTAGAACTACAGTTCAATTTACAATTAAGCAAAGCCTAAAATAACCAACCCTGATCACGTTAGATCTGGTCGGTCTAGAATCCTTATTTCAGTTAAAGTAAGAAAAAAAATTAATCTGTAATAATTTACTAATGCATGGTTTGGAATTTTACACTACGACTACCGGTATTAAAATGCGTCAATAAATATCTTGATTTTACTTTTTTTTAATACAACTATTATTTAAAAAAATTATAACTACCCGCACTTAGCGAAAAAGGTAAACTGGATTAGTGCTCCCAAGCGAAATGATGGTACAGGTTCCTAGTTTTAATCAAAATAAAAACACTGTCCTGTACGTAATTAACATCGAAATTGCGTAAAGTGTTTTGCTTATACCCTGGACGACATGACTCTCCTCTTCAAAAGCTTCGCCCGGTAGTCGAAGAAGTATAGCATAAAGAATGCGTCGAAGTCGCAGGGAAACTACATGGCAAGACTTCTTGTCTGGATCTTCAGTCAAAATCATCAGGTAGTGAAGACGTGACACAGCCGTGTCTAACAAACTCGAACTAAGCTTGCTCTACAGCCAGAGCCATGAAAAAAAACAAAAAAAAACGACAACGTACGCACGTAACTCGCATATCCATTACAAAGTTATATTTACATAAGTTACAGTGACGGAAAGTTAACAGTACTCGGCTCGGCATTACATCTTGTACAGAGCTTTTCAGGAGTCTTCTCTGAACAGCCTCAGTCATGCCTATCTGTTTGCACACGTATGGGCTCCAGATGAAGAGCAATATAAGAGTCTAGATAACACAATTGATTTATACAGACGAATATACAACTTTGGATCCTCAACGATGTAAGAACAGAATAGCATATTTACAAGCACGTATGTAGATTTGACTAGATTTTTATTATGTGCAGAGAACGTAAGATCCGTCGACATTAACACGCCTATGTTCCTAGATAACGACCTCTTAGAGAGAAGCATTAATTGTTTAGCCTACTAAACACGGATATTTTGCAAATGTTAAATATCTAAATTTGGCACCCACAAAACTGTTTCCAAATATTGCTCTAGAACTATGAGAACTGTTATCTTGGTAATTGTCGACTAATAAAATATGATGTATAAATTAACATAATAGTACGCCCAATCATAAAATAACGCAATTATAATGAAATGTCAAGATGTTCGTGAGGGCTACTATACACGACCTTTAAACTCGTCGGTAAAATTTTATTCGACTAGAGCCTTTAAGTACTTCCTTCGCTTCTTCAAATATATATATATATATATATATATATTGGATCGAATGCAATCTAACAGATCTGGCACGTCTCTTACGTAGTACTCTTTTCAGCAATCTCGGTCGACGCATTAAGTGACGACCCCTGTCACCCGGTCCAGATTCGTTGTGGTTTTCATACCAAGACTATCGTATCTCAAGTGGAAAAACATGCCATCAGGTGATTTTGGCTAGATCTAAAAAAATAATTAAAATATTTTACTAAATTAAAGATTGACCAGGAGAGGAGACATCGCTACAAGCATCCACATTTATGCTGCGCAGAAAGTAGATTATCCGAGCTGACCCAAACCAATTTTAGAGCAAGTCTTAACCACAGGAACCGCCTACAACCCAACGCTTGCGACGTCTTACCCATTTAACGAGTTTAAACCCCATCACGAATTGGTGAATTGCGTTACAAGTTTTACATATGACGCGATCATGATGATCGTTTGAGCGGACATTTTGGTCGTAATGGTAACATTTTAGGGTGCTACACGTGAAAGCGTTAAAGTAAACCATAACACCTATCTTTTTACGACTTTCCTTAATCTGGCTATTCGCCTTTCTGTACACAAGCTAGCGAAGTGCCCTTTATTATGCAGAATATTGCGCCGACCACGCCTGTATGATCGGTCCCTTCATGCATTCTCTGGTTCTCCCGCAAATGTAGATTTTGCGCAACTATGTAGAAGAAAAAAAAGGCAGAATAATTACTTTTGCAAATTTCACCTTCATTCCTACACCAGACGTTTCCGCCTCCTCCTCCCATTCGGAAAAAATGTTCTTGCCGAGTTTCGCCAAAATACGTACATATTGTTATGATACGCCCTGTATATATATCAGTAGTAACGTTAGGCACGGGGGGGTTAAACAGCAGTAAGCTGATAACCAGTGCGTATCGTTTATTTGTGTAATAGAAACTATATATATATATATATATATATATATATATATATATATATATATATAAATAAATTACATAGTTAAGATCATTTTAGTGCAAAACCGTAGACGGGCCTGAGCCGTACGGGGTATTAGCTATATATATATATATATTATCAAGAAATACGCACCTATTAAAAAATAATATATATATATATATATATATATATATATATATATATATTCATATATATACTAGAGCCACCAGTTGCGTCGGATGTACATGATTATAAAAATATATTATGATTATAATATAGCAAGCAGGAGCAGTGGCAACACTAAGCACTGCTACACGGAAGCAAAAAGGTATTTTTATAGCAATTGCTGTTCGCCCCGAGCCGGTCTTTTCTGCCACACCATGCCGCGCCACGCATTCTCGGAATACAAGCAGCGAGGACACCAAACTCACCTCAACCGAGATGGCCCGTAGGAACCAATGCGGGTATTCGCGCGTCAAGTAGCGATTCGAATTGATACTGGCTTCCACTCGCTCCAGGACGTTTGCTCCGGGCACGTCGAACGACGCACGAGCCTGTTGCAACAAGAGGCGGGCCTCTTTGCGTTGCTCCGGCAACAACTGCAACGACATTTGAACACAACAATATGTGGAAACAGACATAAGGGTGCAAAGAAAAAGACGCGAACTTCAAAACATATATATATATATATATATTCACTCTTATTCTTCACTTGTATTAGTTGCAGATCGTCATATAATTAATGATGGATGATAATTTAGTTCAACTGAAAAAAGGGCAACTGACTGAGGCACTCCATGTTTCGTCGGGTAGAATGTTCCACATCGAACACTGTGCTCTACACACATACACAATACATTTATGGTTCCATACAGAAAAACATAGAGATCCGTAAATCTAAACATCGTAAGAAGCGCAAGGCATCGAACGTATATATATATATATATATATATAAATGCATACCTCCTTCATAATGATATTGTCCGCTTCATCAGCAGTGTGGTGGTACAGAAAGTCCAAAATCTGGACGGACACACGAGTGCTGCAAATATGAGCAACAACTGGTTAAGCATATATTTATATATATATATATATATATATATATATATATATATATATATATATATATATATATATATATATCAATAGGGTAAAGATTGTTTGAGCATGTTCCAATGTATGCATGTTGTATATATACATATGCAATCACTTAATTACTTACTAAAATTTACCCGGTGGTACCGATATATGGCACATATGTCTTGAGGGAACGTAGCTGAATGTCGTTTGGTTGGCCCGATAAAACAACCGCTTGAACGGCTCAAAGAACTCACACCCTAGGCCTTGCATTTGCGTCAGGGCGAACCATACCTGAGGCGCGTACCGGTCCTCAGATTTCTCTAATGATCGGCAGACACGTCGAACAGAGTCAAACAAATCGAGAACAAATAACAGCTTAACAAAACTACCACAATAAATAATACTTTACGCTCAATTGCACGGGGCACAGCTTCTGCATCACGTCGTTGACTGCACTTCTGACCCACCAGATCGGAGGTCAGGCGAGGCAAGAGCTATGGGTATCATACGTGTATAATAAAAAAAAAACACATTAAGGACGATTTTGCACTAAATGAAGCCGTCGTGTTGATCGAAATCCGTGTTTACATGGATTTGGATTTACAGTTACGGATTTGGATATAGTCAAACGTATGCAGTAATAGCGACCGAAATAGCACCGCTAGTATTTACAATAACAAAATACCCAGACACTTGTCTTGCAAGTGATACAATGGTTCGTTATTATACGTTTGCAGGCCAGATGGCTTAGGTGACGCACGCATCGATTGAAGTATTAGAGCGTTGACATAGCAGCCGGGAAAATCCGGGCAGCGATTGCAGGTTTCTTAATATTTTCAGCCTCGCTAGATTGTTTTGGTTTTCGAATCAAGTTGTGCTGCTGCTGCTACAAGTTAGCAGTATGCTGCTACAAGTCCTTACCAGAGAGAGTCCAGCCACTAGAGGTCATGTAACAAAAATCTTTTTTTCTCTCTTTCTTAAAGAATTGCCCTGGTGCTACATCTCGAGTTGTTGGAGGAAGCTTAGAAATGTCCAGAGTGAGCAGGGTACGACGTGACACCCCCTTCCCCTCCCGCGTCCCGCGGTTATGTCGAGGGAATTACAGAGAATGGTCGCTAAGATGTTTAGATGGTAGACTGCTTGACATTCACCTGTATCATATCAGATAAATGAGGCACTAAATACTATGTTTGACGCTGAAATATATGAACTACAAAATCAACAAACACATGTAAGAAGAGCGGATATTGGCTGGAGGACAAGTAAAGAAGAGATCGAACAGGTTATTAGATCAAAAGACGACAAAACTGCGTGTGGAGAGGATGGGGTATCGCTAAAATTGATTAAGAATATTGGCACGCCAATGTACGAATACCTGGCCGGTGAATTCAACAAGATTCTTGCTGGAGAGGAGATCCCTCAAGAATGGTTAACAGGAAGAGTCGCCTTCATACCAAAGCCAGGGGCGGAAAACACGAAATTGTCCAATCGCAGACCAATAACGGTAACAAGCGTTGTGTACAGAATATTTGCTGCTATTCTTAGAGACAGGCTACAGGACGAGCTGGAAGAGATGAAACTAATAGGACCATGGCAGAGTGGTTTTAGAACAGGCAGGAGAATAGAGGATAGTCTTTTCGTACTAACAGAAAGTATCTATTGGGCCAGATCTAAAAAACAGAATCTAGTTGCAACATTCCTAGATATCCGACGGGCTTACGATACGGTCGATAGAAACATTCTTTGGAACAAGATGATAGAAGGTGGATTAGGACAGGAATGGGTCAGTATGTTTAAAGAAATATATGACAGGAGCTACATCTTTGCAAGAATCGGGTCGAACTCATCTGATTTCTACAGATTGAGGAAAGGACTTCGACAGGGATGTCCTTGCTCTGTGTCACTGTTTTTACTGTACATTGAGGAGGTGGCACGACATGTGTATGAATCGAATCTTGGTTTTAAAATGGTATATGCTAAAGGTGATGATATAGTATCCCTCCGACCGTGTGTCCTGTTGTTTGCAGACGATATGGTGATTTTAGCGGAAGGTGTTGACCAAATGCAAATAATGTTAACAATATGCGGAGAAACGGCGAAAAATATTGGACTGGAGTTCAACGAAAAGAAATGTGCAAATGTAATATTTTCCGGGGATATCAGAGAGATGCCGCTACAGATTCAGGGAAAAGAAATAGAATATAAAAACGCATACAAATACTTGGGAGTTATAATAGAAAACAGTCCAGATATTTTTCACGCTGAGCATGCAATAAGAAGAGAACGAGCTGAAAATGGACAAAAGATTGTAAGTAAGAAGGCTTTGTGGAGTTGCAATAGATTCATGGTGACTAAAGAGCTTTGGAAAAGCATGTTTGTGCCAACAGTGACGTACGCTAACGCTATTGTGAGTTTAGACGCAAGCATGGTAAATAGATTGGATACAATACAACGTGCAGTTGGCCGACATGCAATGCAATATAGGTATACATGTGCAGCACAATTTATCGAAGGGGAATTCGGAGTCTCCAGCTTCTGGGCAAGGGAAGCACAAGCTAAGATATCGTATGTAAGCCGTCTAAAAAACATAGCCGCAAGTGAGGAAGAACAAAACTGGGCGGCCGAACTGCTCACAGCAAAACTAAGCGAAAAAAATACAAGCAAATGGGATAGGCGCCTAAAGTTCCTTGAACGCAAATTTAAGTGCAATACGATGGATTTTGAAGAACACGAGGTGATAACAAATAAGCAGATAACCAAAGATGTGAAGAAGAAAATTGACAAAACAGCCGAAGAAAGGTGGAGAGAGGATATGGAGAGAAAGACATCCTTGCAATTGTACAGGCAACAAAAAAAGGAATACGGCCGAAAATATATCATTTATTCGAACTCGCAAGCGTCCGGGCTGTTCGCTGACTGTAGGGCCGGTATGCTCAACACCCGACTGCTGGCGGCCAGATACTCGGAAATTGAGACCGTTCGGTGTAGAGCGTGTGATATAGAAGAAGAATCTATCGAACATATCGTGCTGAAGTGCGACGAGCTAGGAGGAGTGAGAACAGTGTCCCTAGCTGAGGCATTAGGTTTCGGTGATAAACCATTATGGCAAGAGATAAATGAAACCAAACGCAGGCTAGGGAAATGGCACAGATTGTGAGGAACTATGGGAAGACGCCCCGCTAAAGCAAACGATTATGTAATTAGGTAGTAATATAACCATCGTGATAATCCAATTAATATTATGAATGCACGACAGACGAGGATATTTGTTAAAATACATATAATTATACCATAGCAATAATATACAACTATATACGAAGCCAGCAGCACGCTGTATGACATACTACACAGCGAGCGCATCTGATTCAAAAGATATTCCATAAGGAATGGTAAATAAAACTCATATATATATATATCATCGTCTCGTACCGTGTTTCGCAGCGAAGTGACAAGAACATTGTTCGGGCTAATTAGTCTAATTAGAGAGAATAGAGGTAAGTTAGCTGGACTTGGTTTGTTTCAGCCAAAACTCTACTCACTCGTATTTCCGTATCTTAGACAAATAGCGGCGGAGTAATGAATAGCTCAAAGTTCGATCGCGCGTAAAATGCAGATACGTTCAGTTAACAAACTACCCGCATGACGTGTAGGAAGGACATCCCACATAGTTGAAGAGCTTTGTTGTCATCTGTTCTCTCGCCTTAGCCAAGCCGGCACATTTATTCAGCATATGTCTGTTTCCTCTGGCTCCTATGGCAATGCTAATTTCATCAAGAGGGACATACGCATGCATGCGTCCATGAGAAACATGCACCGAGACATTGTACGTTGCAGACAAGAAAATTATGCACAAAATTTCACACAACGCCTACTACACCGTACTAGCGATTAGCGCCCATCACTGCTACGTGATAAGTGATGATACCGACCGAGTCGAATCAGCTGGGCAAAGTTCCTGTAGAGAACCGTGGGCAAAACGACAGGCTTTGACGGATCTATCTTCAGTTCGTCCTGCAACAGTAGACAGCCGCGGGGAATATCCTGTAGGAAAAACTTTGTGTTCCCCGAAATAACTATCGCGTCCAGATACTTCGCATAAGCTACGATCTCAATCGTGAAGTCACGGTCGCCGATCACCTAGAAAACAAAGCATTTCGAGAAGCTGAAGCTACGCTTTCGTCATACTGCTCACGACTGCTTCCAACCGTCTTTGTAGTTCGCGGTCCGCGTCATCCCTATTCGTCAGCTAGCGCATTGCAATATGAACACGACTTTTTGCCGTCTCCTTTTGCAGACGGGCAGAAAAACGTTAACATCATGAATTTACAAAGCTTCGGCTCCACCGTCGAATTCACATCCAATATTCACGGCAAGTCGGCATCTTTAGTTTAATAATTATTTATTATTTTATTATAAAGCAGCTCAAAGTTTATATCATGCTATACAGCAGAACCACCGTTCCATATATCAGGGCCTAACTGGGTTGCTGGGAGGAAAACACGGATATTGACCACCACGGCTGAGGCTTTATTCCATTCGACTCCACTGCTACGTCAGTACAGCACCACCTCTCCGGCCTGTCTCATCAGTAATGCCACTCTACAGTCTTACACATATAACACTCTATATTATCTCGGTTGCGTCGTAGAATGTGAGTTAACGCCTTATGCCCTTTCGTTACGCGAATGTCGCGGGCGTCCACCACAAAACGCGTAGCTTTGAGACTGGCGCCTACTCTTTTTACAATGACGCCCGATTTATCTGTTGCTTCTGAGCGTGTAGCAATAAATTGCAAGAGCAACTGCAAATACTACAAGTAGTTGTTCGTTCTAGACCGTCGTTGTCCGACAGGATCGTCCCACCACACTCAGACTCATTTTGGATATCATTTGAATTATACTTGGCTGAGTGCTTCCGGCCCGAGGGGGTGCGTCGGGATCACCGCCTGTGGATCTTCGTCTCGACTCGTCTCTGCTCGTTCCTTGGCCCCCTTTAATTCTGCCCCAATAGCCTGCCCTAGCGGGCGTAACCAGAGGCCAAGGACAGGGGCGTCCTGTTATGCTTATTATGTCCTATTATGGCTAAATTCGTTGACGCTTCTCGTGTCGCCACAAACCTGCAGAGCTTCGACGCCCATCTCCGACGCGACATCTCTGAAGACTGTCCTGTATTGCTGGGGATGGACGACTTTCTACAGGGTCACCGCGATGTAAGCTCAGCAACATATCGAGACGTTGCTCATTACGTCGCCTGGTGCGCGACAGCTTTGGCGTGTCGCCTGAAAAGAGTCGAACATTGACCTTCAGTCTCCGGCAGCCGATGTCCTAAGCATATGCTGCGCCGGCACAAGACGTCAAATTCACTCCTGCATGGCATCCAACCCATGCATTCTTAATCATTTAACGAATACTACCCATGCATTCTCAATCATTTAACCAATACTACCCATGCATTCTTAATCATTCAAACAAACTACTAGTCGAAATTTGCACCTATCAGAAACGGTAATGCTACATAGCAAATCGACACTAACCAAAATTTGGTCCATCAAACAGAACGTGTGGTGTTATGTTGGCGTTCTGCAGCCAGCGAAAAAATCTCCGGACGTTGTCCGCATATTGGCCGAAATCGCCAATCCACGTTCGATGGGCGAGCTGGTAGAGGACATTCGATCCATCAATGACCGCATGGCAATTTTGATGTTCTGAGTTCTCAATTAACCTGTTCTGCTCGAACACGGCGCGCAAGTTAGTCATTGTCGATGTGATATGACAATGCGAGGAACCAGCTTCCGGTAGCAGATGAAGCGGCCAGGTGGTCCAAATACCTGTTGAAATACGCTTAATTCATTAGCTTCTTTACCCGTGTGCATAGGAGATGTGTGTATCTTACATTTCAATTAATCAATCATTTTCTATTCAAACATGGTTTATTGGCGGCATTGCATTTTACAGCGCTAATTTAGTTCTCGTTAACAGATTGCAGTTTAACGGTATGCAAATAACAAGCACTCAGTGTAGTAGCCTCACGCAATTCAAAACACTCTGCTATCTAAACCCAATTTCACAATAGTTGAATCAGGAAAAAATGTGTCTCAGAACTACTGTGATGATGTGCAGGCAACATGCAACAATCAGTTCGTTGCATGTGACTTCCACATCATCACAGTAGTAAATGTGTCAGTACACTTTTCCATGTTCGCACACATTAACCTAAATATCCATCATATACACCTATAAATAAATACATCCATGTGCATAGCTCTGTGAACCAGTCCAAAAAGTTCACTACTCCAAGCACAGTGGCAACGAATTCAGATGCAATTTTTATTTTGCGCACAAAGTGACGCTCAGTGGCGAGGCATCGAATATTTTTTCGAAATAGCTGACAAGAATTCTAGCTGGCGGCACGGAAGTGGGTTCTAAAAGTGGGCTTTAATAAAAGGTGATAGAGAGATACGGCGAGTACACATAAAAGCCTTCTGCACTTGTGATCAATAGGTCCAAATAACCGAACAGGGAACTTTATTATTGTCACGTTAGATGCTGCCGACATCAATAAACTTTACTGCTCAGAGCGGCGATGTTCCGGACCAGAGAAGTCCACGGGTATGGTCGTAAGACTAACTCTTGAATCGTCTTTTTTTGTTTTTCCGTAAGGCTAATGACCGTATGCGGTTTTTTCGTGTCATGGCTGATTTTAATCCACTTCGGCAGTTACCTTGTCTAAATTGGAAACCACAAAAACCAGGTTAAGAGTGTCCGATTTGGGTCTCGAACAAAGGCCTCCCGAATGCAAGGCAAAGGCTTTGCCACTGAGCCATCTTGCTCGATTCGAGTTATATATGTATATGGCCGCCAGGTTCGTAAGGCTGGAAGCCCGTGTACGCCGTAATATATGCCCCTATATTACTGAAACACATGAACATGCATGAGAACATGTAAACAGTACAAAAACTGCAAAAACACATTCTTAAACTATTATCATATCTTTAACGCAGAGCGTGTACAATATGGGCCCTTTGTCCCTGCTTCGCTATAGATCACTTAATTTCTCAAAATTCTCAATACCTAAATAACAATGGTAATACGAATAATGAACGAACTGACTCATGGAAATTAGCAATAACATTTGAGCTTCTGTATTTTTGCTCAATATATGAAATTACTAAAAGTCAATTCGAAATACGACAGTGAACTAGTGACACCTGATTTGAGCCTGCCTTAATTTGTCTTCGTCACCTGGTAAAGAACAATTCTGAGAGCAGTGTTAAACGTCCATGATGGAGATCGAGGGTTGGAAGAGCGCGTGCTTGCTATGAATGGGGAAGCAGTAGGTCCGTTAGGTTAAAATCAGGGTCTCTCATACAGGGTACAATCTCTCATAGTACTAATAGCAATGATAATATCAGATATCAAAGCGAATGAATATTTGTTTTTGAAACAACTCCTGACTCTTCCAGTGTGCAGGCAGAACGCCGCTTTCATAGATAATACCAAAGCCTAATAATACCAACAGCGACGGAACGGAGTAGCCTTGTGATATTGGGAAACCATCTAGATCATAATAATAATAATAATAATATTTTTTGCGTTCGATTTGTCGAGAGCGGACGTGCTATCAATTCGCTTTTCTAATTTGGTCAAATTTAACAAGTTTGCGTGTCTCATCTACGATGATCTCCGCCACAGTGATTACCCGTACAATTGAGTTTTGAGGGCTGTGCTTCATAGGCCTCGAAGCATGCCCAGGAGTTTTAACCCCGTTTAGCGCGCAAGTCTATACGTATCCGTTCTGATAACGAGGTTGAAGATCATCTTTGTTTACATGTGGCAATAATCGTCGGTGCATAATATGTACTAAGGCGTGCGGTGTTGGCAACAGGCAGCACAGCCTAGGCGGTAGCGCAGGCGATCGCTAGCCAAACGGCCACGGAGCGTGATTTTTTTGTATTTTTTCATGTTTTTAATTATTATAATTATTATTATTAGTGAGAGCGCACCAGTAAGTACCAGTGAGTTTGCTAATTTAGTCGGTTACTACTCTCATCGGAAAGCCGCTAAGATGCTACCCGGCAGTTCGGGAGGGCCTTCGCCTCCACCTACTCTGGCTTAGCTTACTATAAGCTACTGTCGCAGCTCGCTTGCCACAGTGCGCGTCTTCCGTGTCTGCGCTTAACGAACATCCGCCCAAGGGGACGACCGAGAACGTCGGATATACCATGACGATGGACACCGATGTTTCATGTGAAACGAGCCCGGCATACCAGCCAAGCATTGGCGCCAAGCGGAAAAAGCCGGCTTCGCCGCCAGGATGCAAACCCGAGACACAGGAGAAGACTCTAAATGAGAGATTTGTGACTGTGACATCCCGAAGGAAAAAGGCCCTCTCAAGAGAACAGCGAAACCTAGAGAAACTTAAAGAAGATTTATCGACGGGATCGATGGGCCCGTTTAAAGTAATTGTCAGAAGGAAGGAGACGTCAGAAGGTACTGAAACAGATTTCCCCAAGGGTTCACTGCTATACATATGCAAGCTCAAATTCGCCTTGTCATTCAAGTCAAAGATATCCGGAGACAGAAAATCAATCATAGTGTGGCTTCCTGATATAGAATCCACCCAGAAGCTGTTACCAGCACCAGCCTTGGAGACTTCGCGGTGTCGCCTCCCTGCCAATCATTATCATAATTTCGGGCGACGATTCAGGGAGTTCCAACTTGCCTCACAGAGGAAGAAATGTTAAAGGAACTAGCACCGCTTGGGGTCATCCATGTAAAACGACTCAGGCGCGTTCAGTCCGAAGCTAGAATGCCTCTGGGTAAAGTGATCCTGCAGTTTACCCGACAACCCCCCACATAAATATTTTTAGGAGTTCAGTCGCACCAGGTTGTGCTTGGACCTGACCAGTCTAGGCTTTGCCACAAATGCCTACGGTCTGGACACTTCGCAGAACGGTGCACACAACAGCAAGTCTGCAGGAAGTGCGGCAACCTAGGCCGCCTTGCCGCAAGTTGCACCAATCAGACGCGGTGTATTAACTGCCGGGGTGCTCACCCGTCCGGGTCGCCATCCTGCCCCCGTATGATCTGTCTCAGGGAGAGGAACAGATTATTCCTTGAAGCCGGAACTCTGCAGCCGGTTCGGGTAACGTACCCGGCTGCTGAAATCACCAGCAGTCGGCCAAACCCCACATCCCGACTAGAAACCTCTGCGTAAAATCTAAGAGGGCAGGTTACGTACGCCAACGTCGTTCGCGGTATTTCGCAGTCGCCCGAGGACTCGCAGCTGATTCTTCCTGCACCCAGGCCACTTCCCACCAAGAAGCTCAAGAAAAGCTCGGGAAGATTGCACACCAATAAGGGGACACTCGCCTCACGGCGCCGATTAATCCGTGCCCCGGTGCGTCGAGCACCTAGACCTGCACGCCCTGTCCTTCCCACGGATGATGCTGTAACTCATTTGCCGCAAGTCGTATCAGGAGGCGGATCCGACCTGCTGGGTCAACTTAAAGCCCTAGTGGTGGTTTTAGAACCCCTCCCGCAGCTATTACCGGTGTTGAAAAGCCTTATACAAATAATGCAATAATGATGGAACAGGACCCCAATAATAAGTGGCGGACTAGAGTCATCAGCACACTCAAAGCGAATAGCTTGTTTACTATGCAACGGGCAGTACACACGAAAAGGGCTCACGAGACATATAGCTGCCAAACATTCATCGGCCTGTGCAAACATATTTACATCTACGCCCACACCGATCGACAATAACACACAGCAGCCAGCCTGCATAATCGGAGATATCCAGGATGCAGCAAAGAAGTTAAGACTTTTAAGAATTCTCCCGAAACCGGTAAGGAGGCAGGTGGCAGAGGCCCTGGCAAATGTCCTCTTGGGGGTCTCAGCCGATAACAACGACGAGGCATAGTATGCGCTCTTATCGTTTGCCCCAGTGGTTTTCTGCCTTCCTCCCATTCGCAATGATACCCAATCACTCTCTGTTATCATCCGCCATAATCTACGCGAATTCTTCAATGAATTACGCCTATCCGATATCGTAACCCCAGCGTTAAAAAACGTACTTTCACGAATAATCGCGTTTGCCAGACCGTTCTCAAGCTATTCAAGGGTGACGTATCAGGTGCCGCCAGGCTGATCGGATCTTCAGAGGTCCTGGCTCCCAGCACGGATCACCTGACAGCTCTTCGCGAGAAACACCCCCCGGCCCCACCAGACCTAAGGTGGCCAGCCCCTCCCAGCCTTCCGCTCTACTGCATCAAGTCAGGGGAAGAAGTTGTAGTCGCGGTTAAGATTAAGGTTATTTCACGGAGTTCCGCCGGGGGTCTTGACTTTATACGACCCCGACTGCTAATGGACTATCTCCGAATTCCGGGGACACAGCCGGTCGGCTGGCGAGCGCACTGGCAAAAGCCTCGACTTACTTCTGTGGGGCGCCCCTCCATCTCAACTGTTGCCCATAATCTTTGAAGCGAGGCTTTTCGCCTTACAAAATAAGGATGGGTCAGTAAGGCCGATTGCTTGCTCTTCCACTTTACGCAGACTAGCTGCAAATATTGCCTGTAATCGAACCAGGGATAGAATAGGCGAGGCGACGGGCTTCACCAGCCTGGCTTTGCTGTACCAGCCGGAGCCGCAATACATGCTGCCCGAGCTTTCATTGATTCACGCACGTCTTCTGGAGTCCTCTTGAAGCTTGATTTCAAGAACGCATTTAACTCCGTAAGACAGGATCACCTCTTGAAGGCGGTCGCGACACATTGCCCCGAGCTAACGCACCAATGTCAATCAAGCGTACCGTGCGGCTTCCTACCTGGCCCTCCCAGATGATCCTATGGCTTCGGCCACGAGGCTGCAACAGGGTGACCCTTTGGATCCCCCTTCGCATCCGTCAAGCCCTATTGCCGGACTTGAGCTCCTGGGAGTTCTCCTCCCGCAGGAAAGGCTCGCACAGGCACTCGAAAAATGCAGCAGAACAAGCTTACGGAAGTCGCCGACAACCTCGCGTCGCTTGGCTCCCACCGCGCCCTCTTTTTACTTCGATCCTTCTTCTTTGCTCGAGGGTCACCCACCTTCTTCGCGGAGCTGATCTAACAAGACATTTGGACGATCTGCGTCCATTAAACGAGTTGGCTCTAAACGCCCTCGAGTCTTTTCTTAATCTATCGCTGGCGCCTTCCGCTCGGAAGCAGGCACAACTACCGATCTCAAAGGGGGTCTGGGGATCCCTGATCCGCTTGTCTTGGCTAGGCCAGCGAAAGTCTCCTCCCTTTTTCGATCTGAGAGCAATGCCACCGCACTACTAGACGAGGCCGGCATTTCTCAGTACACTGAGCTCAAGAGACGCCTGTACAAGGAGTCAAAGACCGTTTGCAGAGGCGCTCCCGATAACTTTCTGAGCCAACATGGCTGGAACACATTCTTATACGACGAAGTGTATTGTGGCTTACTAGCGAGCGCTATCGACGACACCTCAAAGACTCGCCTTCGACCGGTCGCTGCTAAAGAATCCGGGGCCTGGTTGCATGCGCTTCCAAGTGCCCCACTAGGCACCCTCCTGGACAACGAGACGACCCGAATCAGGGCAGGTCTTTGTCTCGGCTGTGACCTTGTCTCCCCCCATCAATGTAAATGTGGCCACCCCGTTGACAAATTAGCCCATCACGGGTTATCGTGCATCATGAGTGTGGGACGGCGCGCCAGGCATGCCGGTATTAACGACAGGGCCTCTCCACCGACCATGGTAAGCACCCGGATGAAATGACCGTTACCCCCTTTAGTAGGGGAAAGATATATATATATATATATAATTGGGAATAAATCCTTATTATTATTTATTCATATAACTTCACTATGTTAGCACTTTGGAGTGGACAATTGTCTCCGCGCAAACGTGTGATCACGGGTTCTCTAACCCAGGGTTAGCCCAGTTCAACAATGTGCCCCGAACAGACGCTGCATTTCCTCGTGGAATGTCGAGCGACAGCCCCTGACGCAAGAATTCGGATGTTCTCGAGTCTCCTGTCGAAAGACTAAGACCTCTACAGACGCGCTGAATCAGCTTGAGCGAAAGGGGGCCTGCACCTCCCATAGTCTCGAACGCAGCGGACAAACTGCATGAGGATAACTTAACGCTTGAGTATTTTCTGCATTTGTTAGCCTCAGCTAACCTCGAGGCATCGACACCTGCTCTATATATACATACGCATATATATATATATATATATATATATATATATATATATATATATATAGGGTATTACAGGAATATTTGATCAACGATATATGGAATTGTAGAGCTCGTTAAGGCAAATATTTTTTCCAATGGAACATGGTCTCTAAGAGGCCCTGTTTCGGAATGAGAGTTAAATTACTACAATTTGTGACATTGGTGTTTTTGCCCGACATAGGAGCATAGAATGTGCTGTTGCGAGACAACGAGGTTTCCTAGACAGAAGCTAAACACACCGCCGTGTTCGTGAGAAAATTCTGCTTCTTTCGAAGAACTAAGAATTACATGCACGTAATCTGGACATCCCACCAAAAAATCGTAATTACTCCGCAACCACAGCTCGCATTGCCATAAGTTTGGTACCAAAATGATCGTCATGAAATGCGCATTTGCCTGAATATGTTAGTTTAGAGCGCTGTAAGTGGTCGTAAGGTAATACTTTTGAGGTATTGGGCGTGATGGTTAATAAAATAACTTCATTTTGGCGAATTCTCTTCTAAGCGACCATGTAGCATCTTCTGACCGGCCTTATGAGTTCTTCGAAAAAGCAGAATTTTCTCACGAACACGGCGGTGTGTTTAGCTTCTGTCTAGGAAACCTGGTTGTCTCGCAACAGCACATTCTATGCTCCTATGTCGGGCAAAAACACCAATGTCACATATTGTAGTAATTTAACTCTCATTCCGAAACAGGGCCTCTTAGAGACCATGTTCCATTGGAAAAAATATTTGCCTTAACGAGCTCTACAATTCCATACATCGTTGATCAAATATTCCTGTAATACCCTGTATATATATATGAGGTAACTGATAACAACTGATAAAATAACTGAAAACATCACATATCCTCCAGTTTAGAACGTGTATACACACTGCATATCCTAAATGTCGTATGAAAAAAATAGAATATACAAAGTCGAAACAGAATAAAAACACCCAAGCTAAAGAAAACGTTCGGACAATCCGACTCAGAATGTAAACAACTCGTCTCACCAAGTGGTTTGGCTTTCGGCTCAGATTACAAATGGTGTGCCTGAAGTGTATACATATATTCCGTTGCTGCTGGTAATGCTACGTAGTCGATAAAAACGACAATCGTTTGGCAGACTGACTCTAGGCTAGTCTATAGATGCAGCAGCTATTCTAAAACGACGTAGTACGATCGGCGATGGTGGGCATTGCTATTTATGGACTGCTGAGACCAATCTAGAGCCCGTTGAACTCGGCCGGAGAGCTTCGCTTCGATGACAATATCGAGACCACCGTTCTCATATTCATCATCAGCCGTTTCAGACAACAACAACACCAACACCAACACTAACATCCTTGAAAAGAGTACAGATGCGAACATGAAAGCTTAGATATACAAAGCAAGTGAAAAGATGGAAACCGCTGGTTTTGTTGTTGCTAGTCGTTTGCTGTTGTCTTTGAGTACAACGACCACAACAACAAAAACAACGACATGCGCTGTTTGCGGCATATTGCTTCACGTTTGATTAAAATTAGTATGACTTAATGTTAACCACTATCGGTGATGTTTATCCACATTACCACGGCATTGCCATGCCGCCGAAACGTTCACAACATAATAATAATAATAATAATAATATATTATATTATTATTATTATTATTATTATTATTATTATTATTATTATTATTATTATTACCGAGCAAGATGGCTTAGTGGCAAAAGTGTTTGCCTTGCATTCGGGAGGTCTGGGTTCGAGACCCAGACCGGCCACTCCTAAATTGGTTTTCATGGTTCCGAATTTAAACAAGGTGAATGCCGGAGTGGGTTAAAAATCGATCATGATCGAAAAAAACGGGGATTATTATTATTATTATCATCATCATCATCATCATAACCACCAATCGAACAATACTACGCATAGCGTCGTTTGATCCAGTTTACTACCGATTATCACCAATTAGTTAGCATTATTAGTATGTTGTTGCTGTTGTTGTTGTTGCCGTCGTCGTTGCTGTTGCTACTAGTTATGCAAAATATTGTTGAGCGGATCTTGTCCATGATCCAGAAGATGTCGGTATTATGAGATAGAGCAAATGCCTACAGCTTATGTGCTTTCGTCTGGAGTGAGGTGTCTAGCGATGAAGATGTGATAGCACGATACTTTTTTTCAAACAGACCAAACAGTAACATGATTTATTAAGAATGCAAATGGAGCTACAATTGTCTCCCGCAAACGTGTGCACTAGGATATTACTCGTATAGAGTGGGTTGGGACCACTTCAGCAGCGTGCCCCGGACGGACGCCGCGTTTCCGCGTTGGACGTCGAGGTCAAGGCGCTGTCTCAAGAAAGCCGCAGATCTCTTGTCTCCGGTTGCGAGGTTCAGCTGCTCACCGACTCTGTGAAGGAGTTTGCGAGTGAGGTTGCCTGGACCGCCCAAGGTCTCGAACGCTAGCGGTTGAAACTCATGTGGGTAACCTATTGAGGCGTATTTTGCGAGCTTCTTCGCCTCGGCTAGATTACCAGCGTGGCCTGCTGAGATCGCCCCGCCACCGACCATTGAAGGTGCTAATGAGTCGGTAACAGTAACATAGAGAAGTTTATTTACATGGGCTGCAAACTGTCGTGACACCGTGGAGAACTTTTGTGTGAAATTGTGTTTTGCAGTGCATCTTTCAGGAGGACGGTGCACCAGCTCATACCAGCCGTTTAGCGCTATTTAGGTGGCTGGCGGAGCACATGAGCATGTTCTGGGATGATCATAGACACTCGTGATATCTGTCGGTTCGTCCAGCCGAACCGGAGGACACCGGGGATCACCCCGGTGTAAGACAACCATGGCTCACTCGTCGCCTAGACCACGCCTCGACACGTTTTTGATGTTGATTTTTCGCACGCAGAATTGGAGAATGAGAGAATACACCGGATGGATCGGCATGTACATATATGGAACAGCGGAATAGCGGAATATAGGATAATAGCGGAATTGTGGACCTGAAAACGCTAATCCCTACGAGAGCGTATATCCATACGATCCGATGTATGGATATATAGCGGATGATAACAGTAAATGGCAAGAAAGTAATCGATCGATCGATCAATCCTCGGTGCTAGTCCGTTTCGTCTGCCGGTGGAAAGAAATGGAGGTTCAGCGGAAGTGCCGGGAGAAAAAACCAAGGTCTACCCTTTTCCCAGACTTCCCTGCAACTAACAAATCTACGCTAACGGCCCCTTTACGACCGAAAATACCAACGTCCATCACCAGCTACGTAAGCTCAAGGGCCAAACAATATATTTGATGCTCTGACTGTCGGTTACAGAATCAAGACAACGAGTAACTCGCCGCGAAAGGAATTCAACGCGGACATGCATCTCGCTGCGCTCGGCAGTTCAGTAAGCAGATAGCCCTAATACACTAGCCCTAATAGCTCTAATATACTGTGGTCATACTGTAGATATATCGGCGTTCCAGTGCATCATTGGATGCACTACCCTGCATACATTGTAGCGTGAATGGGTTGAAAAAGCATACTCATGATGTAAAAATCATGCTCTCTTGTCTACCACGGTTGCTACCGGTCCTAGCAATATCCGAAACACTGTTACATCCAGTAGAATGCCTGTAATTCAAGTTAAATAAATACAACTCCTACTTTAGTTGCAGAAACGATGGGGAGGAGTGACTATACTGCACGAGAATGCAATGACCTCAAGTTTAGAGCCTATGACGATCTCCTCTATAAGAGTCTGTTTCTGGAAATAGAGGGTCGCGCTGAAGGGAACATCACCATTGTAGGTGTCTTCTACAGGCAGCCGAAGGGAAACCCAGCGCACTTTGTTACCTCGTTGGAGACTCTCTTGTCAAGCATCGGAAAGAACAGGTCCGTAATACTAGATGACGCAAATCTCAATACAATGGCGGAGTCTGCCGATGCACTGGAATTAATTGAAACTCTCAAACAGTTCTGACAGAAAGTAGTTGTCAATGTGCCAACCAGGGTAGCAACCACAATACGTAATGGAGCCGAATATAACAGTTTCATTTGCAACGATTACATCTATACTAACTGCAGACGTTGTCGTTACTCGCACTCACTTACAATACATTTATATAGATGTAACGAAGAGAGAAAGTGTAGCCGCGCATGTGTTGGGGTATTTTATATTCAAAACTTACTTGGATAGTGAAGCGCTGCGTATTAAAACCGGAAAGTCAACTTGAGCTGAACGTTTGTCTTGAACGAAGGACCTTTTGACATGAGTTAATTTTCAACTAGAACCGCGGGCGTTTTTCGAAACGTCTACCTAACTAAAAGATGCGTCCATGTTGAGCTCAGTCCTTTCCCGGCTGAGCTCAACATGGGTGCATGTCGGCCGTCGAAAAAGGAAAGGGTCACACACTCGCGCTGTGTTGATGCCGCCGCGCGCATATTCAAACGGTGTGGTCACCTCGTCTTAGCCGTCGACACAACCCGTAAACTACTCGATCTAGATAGACACACTGTTTCGTTGAGTTCACCTGTAGAATGTCATATAGAATGTCAACCATAGTTGACATTTCGTCTGCCGGCGACGCGATGGCGCCGGAGCTCGGCGTTGCACCTATGGCGAAAGCTTGAAGTTTCGCCGTGGGGTCGATTGGCTGCAGCAGACGTAATACCCTGCTGTGGCCAACTGCTGGAGTTCGTCAACTCTTTCCCGTATTTGGGTCGGAGACTACACTATACGGGAACGACCTTTACTCAGCACATTGGTGACAGGTGTCGGGCGGCTATTGCCTCTATTCACACAGATGTGAGAGACCTTCGACGACTGTCTCTGAGTGCCGCATCGCGTCTTTTGGAGCTTAGAATTGAGCCAATGTTGAGCTACAGCCTTGGCAGGGCGTGGGGCCATCGTTCAGCGGCAAATTTTGCGCAGCTAGAAATATGCTTCACAATATATATGAAGCGAGTTATTTGCTTGCCGCGGGCGGCAAGGAACCGCTTTGTGCACCTGCTAGCGGGTTGTGGACCAGCAGTGGAAACAAACAACAAATCTGAGTTAGACTTAAGTCACCTATTACAGAACCACTTTAGCAATTGTTGTTAGCGTGGCAGGGAAAAGTGACCGAGGCCTCAGCTGAGGTAGCGCAGTTAGATGTGTACCTCGCCAGGGAGCTTTGGGATGTAATTGCATGCACTAGCCGGCACGTGTACACAAGGTGCATTGTGCATGGCTATCATCACGGTGTGTTCAACTCGAGGATTTCACCAAGTTGGCGATCAATGTCGTTGCCGGTTCTTCTCGAAGATATGCCAGACGCATCGGCGGTCTTTACACTTTCTCGCCCTGTGAGACGGTCGCTGAAGTGCTCAACTTGTAGCACATGGCGACTTTATTGTAATTATGTACCATTTTGAAATGCAAAGTGATAGCAAAATAAACAATATATAATATAGCGTTAACAAATATATTCAACAGCAGTGGGCCGCCGATGCACCTTTGAGCCACTCAAACTGATATGTTCTCGACATCTACAAACTTCTGCCCGATCTGTCCCATTTGTTGTATTTCTGACATAAAATAACGTACCCACGATTCGATACGTTCGTCAGTGTAGGATAGCAGTTTCCGTTAAGCAGCGCGGACATAGACAGCGTCGGTTAGCGGCAATGCCGAAGCAAGCTAAATACATGGCGCCAATTAGAAGATGCCGCCACCCTACTAGCGAAGACGCGGGAAGTCACTAAATGCGCGGGCAATCTCTGAGTATATAAGAAAGCATAAGAATAAATGAGTTAGTAGTCGTTGGCGCGAGTCAGACAGAGGACGTGTGTTGCTTGAGCGAGAGAATGGCGAACTCGTAACGATCGCCGCCCGGTCATGGGGGTGGTGGACACTACAACTGGCGCAGTCGACAGGACCCGGAAGAAAGAAAAGGCAGTGCAACAATGCACACAGGTGTGCCACCCCCATCTCCTGTTGTGCGATCCATGGACCGGCCAACAACGCCGTCGAGGAAATGGCACCAGACACGGAGTCGGAGGAGAACGGCGAGGTGACTACGTCAGGATGGTGACGAAGCTGTTCAACGGAGATGTTCATGGAACACCAGAAACAGGTGTTGCCGACGACGAATTTGGCAGCTGTTGCCGGTGAAGACAACGGTGAGTATTTAGCGGCACTGCAGTGACTGGTGGTGAGGTGCAAGCTCGACGTTCGAACCCTGGTGTTGAGGAGCCACCTCATTCTGGGACAACAAGGCCACAGGTGAGAGAAAAGCTCCTCCTCGAAGAGGCCTTGCGGGCCGAACTGGACGGCCGCGCTACACGAGGAGAGGTGCGTCACGGATGCCAGATGGATCGCAGGAAGAAACGAGTAGGTGAACGAGGTTCGGGAAGCGAAGGGCCACCGGAAAGAAGCCAAGGCTGTCGGCAGGGCGAGGACGCGGAGCAGGTGGATCGTGCGCGGATGGAAAAGCCACGAGTACGGGACAGTCGAACAGGCCCTAACGGCCGCGTTACACGTGGAGAGGTGCGTCACGGAAGCCAGTGTGGATTGCAGGACGACACGAGCTGGTGAGCGAGGGCCGGCGGAACGAAGCGGACCTAGGCTGGCGGCAGGGCGAGAACACGGAACAGATGGATGCCAGGCCTGCGGATGAACGAAGCACGAGTACGGGGCCGAAATGTGCCCGGCAAAACAAGTGAGGAGCCGAAAGTGTGGCAAGTTTGGCTATTTCGGCCGGAAGTGTACGAACGCGGCAGAATGTGCAGGCGATCGGCGTGGAGGAGCGGCCACGCTGGGATCGTTGGGCCAACGGCGAATGTCTGGAGGCGGCGGAGGATGCACATGAGGATGAGCGAGCGCGAGTGGACGAACCGAAGGAGCACGCAGACGGGAGAAGAACGGCAGTCGGAACCAGGTTCGTGCGGTCGCTGCCCGGCGACTGGGTGAGTATACGGAGGCCAGCCGCCGCCGGGTGCGCCACATGATGAACATGAAGACGACAGCGCACCGCTCTGAAGGACGTCCACGGCGGGTAAGACGCGCACCAAGCCATTCACGGGAGTTCGTGAGTAAAGACGGGATAGAATTCAAAACAAGCCTGCGAAGGGGGGAGAATGTAGGATAGCAGTGTCCGTTAAGCAGCGCGGGCATAGACAGCCTCGGTTAGCGGCAATGCCGAAGCAAGCTAAATCATGGCGCCAATAGAAGATGCCGCCACCTACTAGCGAAGACGCGGGAAGTCACTAAATGCGCGGTCAATCTGTGAGTATATAAGGAGGCATGCGAATAAATGAGTTAGTAGTCGTTGGTGCGAGCCAGGCAGAGGACGTGTGTTGTTTGAGCGAGAGAATGGCGAACTCGTAACGGTCGCCGGCCAGTCATGGGGGTGGTGGACACTACAACTACGACGGAGCAACAGAAATGACAGAGGAGCAAAGAAACTACAACAGAGAAGGCTGGCAGAAAATCAACCAACAAAATTACCATAGGGAATAAAACAGGAGCAACAACTGGAACTGGGGAATTTACGGAAGGAGGGACAGGGTATCTACTGATATAACAACAACTGGATAACGAAGGGAGACGGGGAAGCACGCTTGCAACAACGGCATGCGGTTGAATACCAAATACCGCACGGGAGTTATGGTGGGAGAGGGAGATGGGGGAGCAGAGATTGCTGGGTCCGCGGGAAATGCGAATGGAGGACTCAAATCCGATCCACAGCAATAGCGTCATTCCCCTCAAAATTGGATATATAAATAGACGAAAACAAGAAAAATGGGAGATGCTATACAGAATAATAAAAGAGATTAGTCTGGATGTGCTAACGGTGTTTGAGACACACTTGCTTCAAGTAGAAACTTCACCGTTACGTAAAGATGTAGGACGAATAGATGAAAACAGAAAAGTGTCACAAAACAGATTGAGAGAAGTTGGAGTACTGATAGGAAAAAGTCACCATGTAGGGGTTGTTGAGGCACGTGAAGGAAGCTGACCTAATAGAAGTCAGACGAAATAGGAAAAGAGCCAGGCTGCCTAAGAGTTGTAGTTGGATACCGCCCAGCAATACATAAAAGAAAAACAAGATATTCTATGAAACAATTAAGAAGCTTGTTAAAGAGGACATAAAGACCATAACTATGGGGGATTTCAATGCGCATCTATTTTACCTTAATAAAGATGCCGATGCTGCCGGTAGAGATTTAGAAAACTTGTGTAGCAAAGCAAGTCTAAAGGATATGAACCTAAGTATGAAATAAGTAGGAACGTACACGTATACAGAAGCCAAAAAGAAGTCGACCCTCAACAACGTGCTGGCTAACCAAAGAGCAAAAAACTGAATTGTAAACACGTGTATTGACAAAGTTATGAACTTAATGATTCAGGAAACACAACAAACAATAACGCAGGAAAAGATTATACGTTTCTGAGAATACATAAAGCAGCAGGATGAAATAGCTGGTAAAAGAGGAGAGGAAAAAAATACCCACAACAAGAGATAAATGAGACACTAAATACTATGTTTGAGGCTAAACGATATGAACTACAAAATTAACAAACACATGTAAGAAGAGCGGATATTGGCTGGCGCACAACTAAAAAACAGGTCGAACAGGTTATTAGGTCAAAAAATGACAAAACTGCATGCAGAGAGGATGGGGTATCGCTAAAATTGAATAAGAATATTGGTACGTCAATGTACGCATACCTGGTAGGTGAATTCAACAAGATCCCTTCTGAAGAACAGATCCCTTAAAAACGGTTAACAGGAAAAATTGCCTTCAGACCAAGCCAGGGATGGAAAACACAAAACTGTCCAATCGAAGACCAATAACGGTAACAAGCATTGCATACAGGATATTTGCTGCCATCCTTAGGGACAGGCGAGGTGGAAGAGATAAAACAAATAAAACTAAGGCAGAGTGGTTTTAGAATAGGCCGAGGAAAAAAGGATTTTTTTAGAAGACTTTCTTGAAAATGCGGAACGCACACACGGTCATCACTGCAGGATTGTCCTCAGCTGCAAGTGTTGGCCGGTAGTGTGGGTCTCCAACCCACTAAAAACCAGTTATGTCCTCCCCCCCCCCAGCAGGGAAGTGCTGTTAGCATTACTACAAACTACTGAGAGGGGGGGGGTGTAATAGCCCGGTTTACTGGTGTCGCCGTCCCCCCGTAGCCAGAGAGGGACGTCCACATGCGCATGCGGTTAACCCACTCTTTCTCGGTTAAAACACTTCTAATTATTATGGTTTATTAACACCCAGGTTGGGTAAAATTATAAACATATACATCAGACACAACTAGTGCTTCCTTCACGTCATTGGGTCTTCTCTCATCTTGCTAGCTCAGCTATTGACTGAACTGCAGGACCTGCTGCGGCGTGGTATCTATCGCACTGGGCAGAGCACCTCGTGCACCTGCAACACTCCTGAGGATCGTGGAATTCTTCCGTGCTACATAACACGTGATGAAACCCGTGGGCTGCAAACGCCGTAGTTAAATGTCTGCCCTTATATCCCGCTGCTCGCCAGGCCGTGCTTGTCATCGCTACCGTATTATATATTCCTAAATCGATTCCCTTCAATTTTTCCGTCCACTTCAAAGTATAAGCCTCAAACGCTTTCGTCCTAGGTAAACCCCATCGAAGTTGTAATTCCTGTGTCATTAAACTCCCCCCTCTAAGATATGAACTATTCTATTCTTACTTGAATTGGCTAAACCCAAAACCCGTTTCATAAAGAAAAATCTGGCTCTATCTAGTAACTGCAGTTCTGCTTCTCCCAATTTTTCCCATATAAGGTAATATACCGAATGTTGCTATTGATTCTATTTTAATTTTGAAAAGAGCGGAGGCGGTATGTATTGACAACATTTGCGGGCTCTTAATTGCTGCTGCCGCTCGGATTGCTTTTCCCACTCTGCTTTCTATATGTCTTCGGAAACTGCTACCATTCGACGTTATAGTGACACCCAGATAAGTAAACTTATTTCAAATTGTACTACATTGCCCCTAGCTTGAATAACGTCGTTTTTTCCTAATCGACCCCCTCGTCGAAACTTAACTGCTACTGTCTTTTGCCAGTTTATGCTAAGCCCCATCTCGTCCATATAATCAATTATTCGTTCCAGTCCCTGTTTACACTTCTAATGTGGGGGAAGAGAGGATAGCCTTTTCGTACTAACGGAAAGTATATAAAGAGCCAGATCTAGAAAACGGGCTCGCAACATTCCTAGATATCCAACGAGCCTACGATACGGTCGATAGAAATACTCTTTAAAACAAGATGAAAGAAGGTGGATTAGGACTGGAATGGGTCAGTATATTTAACGAAATATATGACAGGAGCTATATCTTCGCAAGAATCGTGTCGAACACATCTAGGTTCTACAGATTAAAGAAAAATTACATTTCATTTAGTTTTTTTTATCCTCTTTTAACATTATCGTATTTATTTAGGAATTATATATACATGTGAATGTTTAAGTCCACGGCGCCGATGGTTCACTCCTCATCTATCACTCGTGTTCGAGTGGGAGCCTTGCCCGACCCCTGACGCAAAGACGCGGGTCCATCCAGTCTTTCATAGTTCCGAGGACCGAAATCGCGTTACCTTTCTGAATCTCTAGGGAAAGCCTTTGGCAGAAGAAAGTGCCCTTTTGTCCATCGTACCCTGCTGTAAAGCCTCGCCAACCTGGGAAATTAGCGTTGTTTTTTTATTTAGTTAGAACTATTTCGACTCACCGGGGTCTCGTTAGTGAGCTGGTTTGTGGCTTTGTGGGGACATGGTACCCTCGACAGAGGCGGGTATCTATTGCCGTAGAGCGTTCTGGTACTTCGTTGCTTTACGTAGTACTTGTACGACCATACGCCTTGCAGATAATCTGCTTTTGTCTTTGTCTGCCTAGTGGTGTGTTGCCCCGTCGACCGTTGTAGCCCAACGCACCTCAGTGCACTCATAAGTGTCCTCTTTTCACATACATTTCCAAAAACACTTTCACACGAATCTTCATGCTCTGTACACAAGGCCGTTTCCGTCGCAACTCGAGTCGGAGACCTTTTCAAACTAAAACTTGCGTTTTCCCGTGTTTTCCCGTGAGCTCCGCTTGCGTGCCACCGGCTCAGATCGAAACCGAAATCACTAACTAATATTGATAACCAATCCATCAGACGAACACGCCGTTTAAAACGTCGGGCCGGCTCTATAGTCTGTCGAAGTCTTCTCGTTCCTGAACTCAAATTAACATGTTAAGAGCGACCCGTGACCCGCGAGTGTGGAAAACACCTGTTTATAGCCAGTAATTAACAACATTGAATGTACATGCATTTATACACTGTCTTACATGTACCGGGAGCACCGTGAAACAGCTCAGGCAGAACAAACGGTAAAAATATTTAAAACAGTAGCAGTATAGCAGACGCGCAACCAAGACGGCAGCGTTTGGTTTCGTAAGATGTTCTTTGTTTTAAAATGACTCACTTTGAAGTAATTTGTATAGCATCATTTAACTCATATGGCAATAACTTACATGTTTTTGGATATACATAGTTGTCTAAATTCTAAGGATCTGTAAACCTCTGTACAAATGTAAACCACTCATGAGAATAATAAAACCTATCTTTTTTTTTGTGACTGCCGCCGCCGTTACAGACTTAAACTTGTTCTAATGACGGCGGCCTTTCTTGTACTTTCGGCTGACTTGGCCAGCAGGTTGGTTAGCTTGCAACCTGTAAATGAGCTCATTGCAGATAAAACGTTATGAATACACATGTGGCAATATTGTCGCATAATATAGCTAAAATAGCTAAAGGAAATTGCTAAAACAGACGAGACCGGTTGTTTAATTTCTGGGAACGAAATTAGGTTAGGGATATATATATAGAGAGAGAAAGAGAGAGGAATAGATCACATCAATTTCTAGTATGAATGAGTGTCTACAAAGTTTATTCATAATGAGCAACCACAAACCTAGAGGACTAAAACGACTTGAAGTCCTCAGTTTTGGTCATAAGTTATCTCCCGTAAGTAGCGATTATTCCACTTTAAGTCTTAACAATGCCACTGCCGCATCCAAAGATAACATCTGTGGGCTCCTCATCGCAGCTAAAGTCCAAATAGGTTAACTTGTTTACACATGCAATCATGCTTTCCTATACTTCTGGTGAATGATATATACTACATTGTTTTTATCCACCGTCTTTTCACAATCTAGCTACTATCGTTTTCTCCCGATTAGAAATTAACCCTAGTTCATTCATAAACCTAGACATCCTCACCATCGCCCGTCTAATAATTTGTAAACCATGCATATGCTTTCCGCACAAATAAAAGTATCATGCGTCTATTATTCAAACTCTGGGCTATTCTCTTGAGCAGTTTTTCAAAATCAGCTCATGCAGGTCTTCAAGCAAAACGGAAAATAACAGGAGACTACTGGGGTCGCCGCCCTGGGCCACCCCAGTGTGTGTTTCACCTATCCAGTTCCTTAAAATGTTTACTAATAAGTGCCAAAGTGATCTTGGAACATCTTTCTTAGTTAGCTTCTGCAAAATCTTGTGCGTATGAGCCTAAAAAGATTCGCGAATGTGCCTAGTTTAAATGCATCCGTAACGTTTGAATCGGTGGCTTTGTTATGGTTGCATCCCGTTTACAGGGCAAGCCTTCGCAGCGAAGCCGAGCAAGCAATGAAGAGCATCGACCTGTGTTTTTCGTGAAGAGCAAATAATCTTGCGTCGAATATCAACGACTTAAGGGAGGGAGAGGGGCCCCACAGGAGAACATTCACGATTTTTGAAAATGCAAAACCCATGCCTTGAATGGGGGGAGGGGGGAGATGTCAACTAATCGCTGAGGTCTAATCAAGTCTAGCTATATGGCAGAGCTCTTAGGGAATGTCCTGATGACCGAGTGAATGCTCGCTTTGGATGTGATAAAAAGCCTGTTCTAGATATTCAGGAACTGACAGATGGTTCTCCCACAAAGCATCTATGCAGTCAGGGCCGACTGTGATGAATTTGTTGATATTCTAAGATGGCGGCATCAGGTGTCTTCTTCGGAAAGTGTAATGATTCACTGGTGCACAATATTGACCTTGAATGGTTGAGAGGCGCGATGCTATAAAGAGTCTCACACGCACACATGAAGAACAGTCATATCTATATTTTTGCAAACAACGAATAAAAACGATAACACGTCATAGGTCTTTCGATTGGCAAGCGGATTGGTTTGAGACAGAAACCTGCGACCAACTGAGCGACACACGACAACATGAAGAAACGTTCGATTTCATTACGGTCTCCTTTATTAATATTTTGCTTCTATTCTTATAACAGCGTATCTTGTATTTTAACGTTTTACAAAGCATCCCTGACAAACACACTCACACGCACTGATCGGTAATTGCTCGCCAAGAGAAAATATTTGAGAAGTATTTGTTACATATAAAACGACAGCGTATATATCTGCAAGGATAGATGAAGGTGGATACGGAGCCTATTGTGTAATTTGTTCACCGGTCTGCCTCGCCGTTGGTACAACATTGGGATATCAACTAGAGTATCCGATCAATGGCGTAGATCAGAAAAAAACATCGCAATCGAAATCGAAACCGAGCAAAATGGCTTAGTGGCAAAGCCTTTGCCTTGCATTCGGGAGGACTGGATTCGAGACCCGGACCGGCCACTGCTAAATTGGTTTGCATGGTTTCCAATTTAGACAAGGTAAATGCCGGTGTGGATTAAATTTAGCCATGACATAAAAAAAACCGTACACGGGCAATTGCCTTACGGAAAATCTTATGTTAAATATTTAATAAAACGCCGGCACTGTCGCATCAACTTCCAAGAAACTATTGTTCGTACATACCGACAATTCAACTCTAGCAGTACTATTCTCAATTTAAAAGCAGAGGCTTTTGTCTCTTGGTATCAAAGTAAGCTTGCGGGCACACCAAGCTAACGCTATTTTAATGTCTGTTCGTCACAGCTTATAGGCCACAGACCCTCGTCTTTGTACAATAATGAAGAATATAACTCTACATCAAATTGGATTGCTGGAGAATTATGAACGCAGGATACGGTTACAAACCACAGGAACAGACCACGCTAGTTGGGTGATATGTTCCCGGCCTCTTGACATTGACTCTCCAAAACGGGAACATCCACATGTTTAATTGATAAATAGGCATATATATATATATATATATATATATATACAGGGTGTTGCAGAAATTTTTCATAATAGAATATACAAATTGTAGAGCTCGTTAAAGCAAATATTTTTTCCAATGGAACATGGTCTCTGAGAAGTCTTGTTTCGGAGTGAGAGAGCGAAATTACTACAATTTGTGACACTAGTGTTTTTGCCCGACATAGGAGCATAAAATGTGCTGTTGCGAGACAACCAGTCCTCCTATACAGAAACTACTGTCGGGTTCGTGAGAAAATTCTGCTTCTTCCGAAGAATATACAAGACCGGTCAGAAGATGCGACACGGTCGTTTAGAAGAGAATTCGTCAAAAATGAAGTTTTTTATTAGCTTTCACGCCAAATACTTCAGAATCATAACCCTACGACCACCCACGTGTTCAAAGCTAACATATTCAGCAAATGCGCATTCATGACGATCATTTTGGTACCAAACTTACGGCAATGCGAGCTGTGGTTGCAGAGTAATTACGATTTTTCGGCGAACATGTCGGGATTAAGTGCATGAAAATGACGCGCTGCGGCTGTCGCGCGACACGTCGGCGGTAGTGAACGTCGCCACACAGTCATTTTTCATGCACTTAATCCGGACATCCCACCGAATAATCGTAATTACTCTGCAACCACAGCTCGCATTGCCGTAAGTTTGGTACCAAAATGATCGTCATGAAATGCGCATTTGCTAAATATGTTAGCTTTAAACACGTGGGTGGTCGTAGGGTTATGATTCTGAAGTATTTGGCGTGAAAGCTAATAAAAAACTTCATTTTTGACGAATTCTTTTCTAAACGACCGTGTCGCATCTTCTGAACGGCCTTGTATATTCTTCGGAAGAAGCAGAATTTTCTCACGAACCCGACAGTGTGTTTAGTTTCTGTATAGGAGGACTGGTTGTCTCGCAACAGCACATTTTATGCTCCTATGTCGGGCAAAAACACTAGTGTCACAAATTGTAGTAATTTCGCTCTCACTCCGAAACAAGACTTCTGAGAGACCATGTTCCATTGGAAAAAATATTTGCTTTAACGAGCTCTACAATTTGTATACTCTATTATGAAAAATTTCTGCAACACCCTGTACATACATATCCTAGAGGGGGACCTTAATGACCCAGGAACTACAACTTCGATGGGGTTTACCTAGGACGAGAGCGTTTGAGGCCTATACTATGAAGTGGACGGAAAAATGAAAGGAAAGTGATTTAGGAATGTATACTACGGTAGCGATGACAAGCACGGCCTGGCGAGCAGCCGGATATAAGAACAGACATTTAACTACCGTGTTTGCAGCCCAGGGGTTTCATCACGTGTTATACAGCACGGAAGAACTCTACGATCTTCAGGAGTGTTGCAGGTGCACGAGGTGCTCTGGCTAAACTATATATATATATATATATATATATATATATATATATATATATATATATATACAGGGTATTCCTATTTGTGTGTCCAAAACGCTAGATTATGGTCAAACTCGGTGAGAAATTCAATTTTGCCAATGGAAAGGGGAAGCGGAAATGCTCCGTATAGGAGTGGGATATATTTTTTAATTGTTATTTTGGGGGGAGAGCTGTTCCGACATACGTTTGCAAAATGCACGATTGTAAGAGAACGCATTCTTCAATTGAAAAACCAAGCACACCGGCGCATTCGGGAGAAAATTCATACTTAGCTAAAAACTATACCTGACCTAAGCGAGCGCAATGACTATTGTCATATTAAGAAGAGATTGCAAAATTATAATTTTACTTTTGCATATTTAAACTTTAACGCCTAGGTTTTCAAAATGTTTCCATTACGCATGCAAAACTAATACGTCCAAACGAACGTGCATTTCTAGTAAATCATTTTGGTACCAAATTGGAAGAGCTGGCATCCGTGGTTGCAGAGTAACTCAAATCTACCTAGGACCATATCGGGTGTGAGTGCACACATGCAGCTACTATATTTGCCTTCTTTGTCAATCAAGTCACTCGTCAAACCTGTAGAAGCTCAAACAAATATTTATTTTACTTTAAATATTGCTCGAACGAATGCCCGCCAGCCAATAAGCACACTGAGCTGTGTGTTTGTAAGATAGCAGCCTTCGTTAAGCAGCGCGAGCATACATAGCGTCGACTAGAGCGAAGGCAAAGCAAGCTAAACCCATGGTGGGCAATAGAAAATGCCTGCACTCCAGTAACAAAAACGCGGAGGCTCACTAAATGCTCAGGCAATTTATGATACGGTGACGAAGTTATACACAACGTATCAACAGAACAGCTCACTGCTAGCGCCGTCGATGTCGATCGAGCATCCAATCCAACGTACACCTAGACGACTAAGGTACTGTCACCAGCCAGAACATCAACATCGTCTTAAATAACTCTGTAAAATGACACGACAGTCGACCGAGCACATTATCGAACGTGCATCTTGTCGTCCGAGAAAAAGAGAAGATCCGATTCCATCGTTTAACATTGTTACTATACGAGCGCTACAGCTTTCCTTGAGTGAATAAATAGGCCGAGAAAGCATGGCCTAACATCCATTCTTTGCTCGGCTGCGCTACGCGCTAGACGTACGTCGTTTGTTTTCGGTCATCGTTCGTAAGTCTCTCGTAATCGCCTAGCTGAGTCTACATTCTCCAATTAGTTCTATTACAAAGTGCAGGCGCTTGTGCCACGTGTATCGTGATGGACCGGTTCACAAACGCCGAGAAAGCTGACATGCATTTTATGTATGGTAAAGCACACGGTAACGCAAGTCTTGCACATCGGTTGTACGCAGAGCGTTTCCCAAATCGACGGATACCTGGCAGGAAAATGTTTTCGAGACTTCATCGTTTGCTCTGCGAAACTGGATCATTTCAAGGCCGTCAGTACGAAGCGGGACGACCGCGGACAGTGAGGAGCCCAAATACGGAGGACCACATTGTTGAGCAAGTAATTGCGCGTCCTTCTGCAAGCAGTAGGCAGGTGGTTAGAAGTGTCGGTGTAAGTCGTACCACTGTTCACAGGGTGCTAAATGAATCAGGGCTACACCCATACCGGCTGCAGCGAGTTCAAGCCTTGCGGGATTCTGATTACCAGCCACGCATTCATTACTGTCGCTGGTTTCTGCAACAAGCCGCGGCCGATGTAAAATTTCCTGCTTTTGTTCTTTTCACCGACGAAGCGACCTTCACGCAAGATGGTGTGTTCAACGCTCACAATGCGCATTGGTGGTCTACGGAGAACCCGCATATGACCCGCCCGCATAGACACCAGCATCGGTTCTCCGTGAATGTCTGGGCTGGCATTTTGGGCAACTATCTTTTCGGACCTCATATACTTCCAGATACATTGAATGGACCAACATACAACCTGTTTCTGAGCACAACCCTGCGAGAACATTTGGCAAACATTCCACAGAGTGTTCGATCGATAATGTGGTTCCAGCACGATGGTGCTCCAGCACACAACGCCCTCTCGGTACGGAATTATCTGGATGAGACGTTTGCTACTCGCTGGATTGGCCGAGGCGGTCCACAAGCTTGGCCGCCGCGATTGCCTGATATGTCCAGTCTTGACTTTTTCCTTTGGGGCCACCTAAAGGATCTAGTCTATGCAACTCCCGTTGAGTCTCCTATGGATCTGATCTGCAGAATAGTAACTGCTGGTGGAACCATTCGGGAGACGCCTGGAATCTTAGAACGCGTGCAACGCGAGCTTTGCCATCGATACCGAATGTGCTTATTGACTGGCGGGCATTCGTTCGAGCAATATTTAAAGTAAAATAAATATTTGTTTGAGCTTCTACAGGTGTGACAAGTGACTTGATTGATAAAGAAGGCAAATATAGTAGCTGCATGTGTGCACTCACACCCGATATGGTCCTAGGTTGATTTGAGTTACTCTGCAACCACGGATGCCAATTTGGTACCAAAATGATTTACTAGAAATGCACGTTCGTCTGGACGTATTAGTTTTGTACACGTAATGGAAAAATTTTAAGAACCTAGGCGTTAAAGTTTAAACATGCAAAAGTTAAATTATTATTTTGCAATCTCTTCTTAATATCACAATAGGCATTGCGCTCGCTTAGGTCGTGTATAGTTTTAAAAATGTAGAATTTTCTCCCGAATGCGCCTGGGTGTGCTCGGTTTTTCAATTGAAGAATGCGTTCTCTTACAATCGTGCATTTTGCAAACGTATGTCGGAACAGGTCTCCCCCCAAAATAACAATTAAAAAAAATATCTCACTCCTATACGGAGCATTTCCGCTCCCCCTTTCCATTGGCAAAATTGATTTTCTCACCGAGTTTGACCATAATGTAGCGTTTTGGACACACAAATAGGAATACCCTGTATATATTTAAGAGTAAAGGAAGCTATGAGATGCACACGTCAGGCGCTATTTGATTGTTAATCTTAACTCAACTTCTCAGCATAATTACAATATAAGCATATCGTGGGTTGGAGAGTCTCCGTTCATTCTTGGCCCATCGGAGGACGCAATCAATAACGATCTGCACCGGCCAGCATATGTGATCAATGCTGCAAAATGTATCTAGGTTGTTAGCGTCGAGCCTGCACGTTACTTCGTCGAGGTGGAATGCGGGTTTAGTGGGTTCATGTGAGTTTCCCACCCCAGTTGTCAGTTGCTAGTGACTCATGTGCGCTATGCATTCCTGAAATTTCGTACAACAACCAAAAACCACGGCAGGATTGGGTGCAGAGATGGGTGCTTAACTTTCACAGCAAACTACCGATCACAAAGATACACCTGGACACAAAAGCATTTCAAAGCACGGTGGCGTGGCCAAAATTGTCCACGGTGTCAGAAGCTGAAGTCAACATAGATGCGGTGTAAATTATACAGCGACAAAGCCGGCAGCATTATTATAGCAACCGAGCAAGCACCTAGTGGATGACGACCAACAGAACAACAACAACAACGACACGACGACAACAACAACAACATCAACATCGACCGACACATGCCCGTTCAGCCACATGCTAACGACATCGATCCACGTTCACCACCGCCTTCCCACGACCACAGCATCCGTATCATCACCATCGTCATCATTATCAGATCTACAGGCCCGTCCGGCGGCAGCAAGCATTACACACGGGATACAAGCCAGCTACTACCACAATGCGCGCTCGAATCGATCACTGCTGATGCTGCTGCGAGTTCGCTAGTCTCTCGCTCAAACGATACACGTGCTCTGCTAGCTTCGCGCCGCCAGCGACGATTGCTTCATCTATTCTCATGCATCCTTATATATAGGACCTGTGGATCATCATATTAGTGCAACATCATCTGTGCTTTGAGCCACCTCCCCGCAGAGAGCCACCTCCCCGTTATCAATGAACATCGTGGTTTGTTTTAATTGTTATTGATAAGTAACCTACGAATTGCTCTCGGCACTTCCCGAGCTTTTGCCAGCTCTTCAACGATCTTCTTCCTTGGTGATATGTCAAACGCTGCATATTAGACAGCTCCTCGGCTTAGACTGCGTATTCCAGATTACTTAATAGCATGCCAATTTTTGAGTGAGCTGATCTTCCGTTCCTAAATCCGTGCTTCTCCTTCTGTATTACCCTCTCTCCTCTAAAAAAAAACACCCCAGTCTCCTAGCTATTATTGCTGAGAATATCTTGTACGGACAGCTTTTCAGTGCTATTGCTCTCCAAACCACTGGTTCGTGTCTACTCATTTTCCTTTTCGAATGCATTTTAAGGCCGCTTTTGCCAAGCCTGTGGAAGTTCCCCGTGGATTAAGCATTCCTTGAATAGGACTTGCCAGCATAGTGCCAGAATCAGGGTGTCTTTCATATGTTAATCCCTTATTAAATCCTCCCGTGTGCCTTTCCCCGTGGTGCTCTGTCTATTGCTTCTATCACTTCCCTGGGTGAGAATGCCCTAATTATCCAGACTCTCGTTTCCTCCGTTGTCTGTTCCCACGGCCTTCGTATTCTAGCGGCGCTATCAAAGTTGTGTCCGATCCGGCCAATATCTTTCTGAAATGTTTAACGAGTATGGTAGTATGTTTATTGGTAAAATGTTTTCACTTTTTCAATAGTTTATTATTTGTTTAATTTTAATTATCAATACTCAACGTGCTCTCCTGTAGTGTGTAATATTGGGGGCACGATAAGCCTAGGAATGGGAGACAGCCCTGTACCGACGGAGCTATGGGGAACCGTCTGAGATTTTTTACGAACCATAATGAAACCATGCCCATGTTGATTTTTCTTAATGGAAACAAGTAACATTGGCAAGAGGTTGGACTTGCACAAACGATCGTGTCGCATAATCGATTATCGAGGCGTAATTATACGCTTCGAGACAACACGTAGCAATTTTCAGTGTTAGTATCCTTCCCTCATAGTTTGCGCGTAGTTTCATATAAATAGAAATGAATGTAAAATACCTCGGGGTAATCCTCGACACTGGATTAACCGGAACAAAACCGATGTGTGAAACATGTTCTTAAAAACGCCCTTAATCTGGCACGTACCTAGCCAAGATGCTGCTATGGGATCTGCTTGCAAGAGGCAGGTCTTCTTGGCATAGTCAGATTCACATATGCCTGACTATGACAGGAGGTGCCAGCATTAGTACTTGGCACGAAGATCTTGAAGCGTGACTGGACTCTTGCAATAAACTGATGTACTGCACGTGGCCAAGATGTGCCTGATCTAATTATAGAGACGAATTCTGCTGCAAGCTGGTGCTGCTTCAAGGACAACTTCTGCCTTCACGCATCGATTGATTATAAAAACGGACGCTCTTAACTGTCCTAGTATCAACAGTAAGGCTCCATGAGTAAAATTCATCGGAAAACTTGGCCCTGAAGGAGCATGCGGAAAGCTCGGCCCTGCAACAAAAAGATTAAAATTTGCAAACAATACATCAAAAACCTAGGATCGTATTATTCCACATTTTCTTTCCGAATAGAAGAGGTGTCGACGTTTGGCGAGATTTAAAGGGATCTTTCTCACTTACTACTCTTCATCAACATTTAGACGTTTAGTATACTTGTTTTGGAACGAGCGGGAAAAATGCTTTGTACGCGCACACGAAGCGGGTAGTGTGGGACTCGATGCGGATGCTGTTGGCATAATACCCACCTAAATGGCCTCAGGAGGAGACGAGTAGCTGAAACCGTTCTTTAATACTAATTCAA